>JAEIFU010003981.1:0-21356 GCA_018904235.1 Lordiphosa stackelbergi | reverse complement strand
TTTGGAGTTTTCACCCACTTCACGGACAAATTTTCAAAATTTTCTTTTTTAGTGCGCGCCTGCATAACTAAACGGAGGTCTATGCCAAATCTTAGATTCCTGGATAAGCCCTTTTGTCAGTCAGTCAGTCGGGCTTATAGATTTATAAGAATAGACAAATCAAAATAAAAAAACCCAAGGTTTTCGACCTTTTTGTGGGAATAAAAACATAAAGTCCACACATCTTGAATAGTAAAGATTTTTACCCCGAGATTTAAGAAAACATGCCACTGTGCAACGTCAACGTCTGCCCCCTTGAATTTTGTCGCCTCTTCTTTTGTGGATTGGATGAGTTGCTGTTGCCGTTCACGCGTCGTAAACTCGGTAGCTGCATCAGCAGCAGCAGCAGCAGCAACAACAAAGACAATAAGAAAACTTCGGCAAAATAGCAGGGGGGCGCTTACTGCATTCAAAAAGGCAACATGTCATCAGCAGAAGAAGAAAGAGTCCCCCGACCTCTCTCCCAGCCACAGTTATTTGAAGAATTTCCATTTGCATTTTAATTAAGTGAATGGACAAATGGTTGAAGTGCCAGTCAAGAGGGAGGGGGGAGGGAAGGGAAAGTTGTTGGGTGGATGGGCTGTTTTAAGTGGGGTACGGACGGTAGGTAGCAAGCAAAACTTTATTATCTGTACAAGCAATTATGCATATCATAAAACACTTTAAACATTAATGAGCGTCGTCGTTGCTGTCGTTCGTGCTCAGGCCAAGACCAGCCCAGGCCAGACTCATTTGCCAGTCCGGGTTGTTGTCCGGTTGTCTTTTGGGGGCTACCCACTTGGCCTCCAAAGACACAGTCGTTTATTTCATTCATCCACTTACACTTGGCCACAAGAGACAAATGCTGGTGGGATCAACAAGAGGAAGGAGGATGAAATGAAGCCAAAACTAGGGATGGGCGAGTGAAGCGGGAATTTAAGAAAATTTAAGAAAATTTTAAATTTCCATAATTCATAAAATCACTGACTTTTCCAACAGCCCTCGCCTTATTATTGACCAAAAATAAAAAAATATTTTTTAATTGGTATTTTCCTTTTTTTAGACATGCTTTTCGTGATTAATCAGATATATCGTTTTTTTTTTCTCCCCCATCTCTAGTAACGCCCCCAACTGCTTCGGTTAGTTTATGGGCAAAGTCAGCATGTTGCCACTTTATTGCCTGCTTTACATTTCTGTTAGTTTTAGACCGCGCCTAGAGGCAAATTCATACATAAGAGCCCGTGTTTGTTTGTTTGTTTGTGTGTGAGTCGAGTAGAGTCGTGTTATGCTTTGCGGCCAAATTAAAATTCGACTTAATCGTTTAAACATTTAAAAGCCAAGCTAAAAGCCAGCAGGCATCGCCTGCTAAATCTTTTCTACCACCTCCTATCTCCTCTACCCTTGCCATGCCCACCCCCCGGGGTCCCATGGCTCCTTCCCATTTTTATATTTTTTTGCATGCGCAGAGCAACCTGCGCCAAAGTTGTAGCAACATGTTGCTATCTCTCTTCCACTTGCAGGCTTTCACAAGTGAGCGCCAAACAACAAACATGGCTGCCGCGCTCTTCGAAACTTCAGAATGAGAGAGCGAGCGAGAGAGTGGACAGCAGTGGGGGGAAAGGAAAGCCGCGTTGTCGTTTTCACTTTGCTTTTTTGCACTTTTGTCAGCTTGTGCCACACTCCCTCCGTCCCTCCCTCTGCCACAAGGGTCGCCCAATTCCAATGTTAATTAAAATTTAATAGCTTTAACTGTTTAAAGAGAGATGCTCTCGGTTTAGGGTTATCAAGGCGGGGCATGGCAAATGGCTAATGCCCTGAGAAGTTTTTGCTACTTGGCTTTACGTGCCACAAATGCTTAATTCAACTGCAGAATAATTATTTATGCCTGGATGATAAAAATGGGCGTGCAATCAAAAGGCCAGTGACCAAATGCAACAACAATAAAGCTGCAGTCGGTCCGGGCAAGGAGAAGCCATAAAGCATTTGCCATTTCAATTACCACAAAAAAAAAAAAAATTAAATTAAAAAAATAAAATAAAAACTTAACTACCGCAAGGTAATAAACTTAAATTACCCTGCACGTAAATAAATATGATGCAGGAATGTGCCACACCATAATATGTCAAAATTAAATTGATTTTTTTCGGTTTATTAAAAAATACCACAAATAACTGTTGATGATTGAAAACCATATCAAAACTGAACAGAAATTTGATGTCATTTTGTTATAATTTGTAATATTTTTGTATTGAGAATGAATGAAAGTGGACCGAAACGAATACGGGTTTGGGTTACGGTTAATGTTTTGGCCGATCGTTTTTTTTCGGTTACGGTTATATTACGGTTGTGGAATATCGGTTACGGTACTGGTTACGGTTATTAACCTCATTCTGTTTCGGGTTTAGGTTACGGTTACGGTTATTAGTATAAAATATCAACTCATTATAAATTCTACTCCTGAATACGAACGCTCCACGCTTATTTGTGTGGGTGGTACTGCTAGCAAAACTTTTGATAATTCAAAAAAATCTGGAAATATTGTTTAATATCCGATTATTTTTAATTAGAACTTTTGAAAATCTCCGACCAACTTGGACTTGGACTGTTTTCCCCTGATAATTCAATCAAATTATGGTTATCCAACAATTTAATACAGCTAACTTTCTGCTCGACAGATAAAGACACATTATGTCTCGGATCAAGAAATATTGCTCATAGGTAAGCATCATTCTCGAACAGACTTGGTTCTCTAAACTCTAATTCGTGAAACTATAGATTGGTCAATGCTGAGTTGTTCTTTATTTCAAATTAACATTGAATCCAGATAGAACCTAAGGTTACAGAAAAAATCAGAATTAGCTGATGCCAAATTTGAGCCGAAGTCGTACATTTTTGAATCGACTAAACTAGCCCGCATCCAGTTTAATATCTCATACATATGTATATGGAAAGACGAGGAGGGTAAAGATTTTGGTTAGCTGCACTCACTCTTTCTCGTCACTCATGTTTTTATGCAAGCGCGAACTTATGGTTGTGTGAATCGCTGAACACTGAATTGCACTGAAAGTTTTAGTCTGTAGTTTGGAGAGAGCTCGCTTGCTCACTTATACAACCACACTTTTCTGTCCTCTACATTATCCCGGCTCTGATTTACGTTTATAGAAATTTGTACTATTAGAGGAAAACCGAAATTAACCCGTATATTTGTTTCTGTTTCGGTTTTGATAACCGGTTATGGTAATAAAGGTTATAGGGTTACGGTTATAAGAAAACATTTTTTTTCGGTTACGGTTACGGTTTCGGTTACAAATTTTAAAGTGTTTTAAGCGGTTAAGGGTTACGGTTTCGGTTACGGTTTTAATCTCTGAATGAATTTAAAAGCACTTTTAAGCTGGTTGGGATTCAGTCTAAATTCATATAAACATCTAAATTCAACCTAGGTTTAAGCACCTTCGAACCGGCTTATTGAATTGCAACCTAGCCAATGACTGTTCTATATGAACAAACTGTGAAAATGTCGTCAATATCGGTTCATTAATTTAGACGCAAATTTTTGTTTATCCTATACTAACAGCAGAAGAAACGCCGGTTCCTGGCAAGATAGTAACTGTGGCCACTCCACTACTTTCTGCATCAAGCGACCGTAACATATGGTCCATCCAAGGTTAGTGCTCAGACAAACTAAATCGTCTGCGAGCGGAATTGACAACTTATTCCGATGGGTGAGCCTACGTACGGTGCAGTGTGACTGTTCTACGCCAAAATACCCACCCTTCATCAAAATACCACCAAATGTGTTTGGTTGCCTGCGGTTTGGTTTTAATTTATTTTTGCAAATATTAAGGGACTTTTGTTAGATATATGGAATGTAGACATGCACCGTAAAAATCTTGCCAGTTGGTTTAAAAAATTATGCCAATGGATGATTTTTGTCCGAGCTTTAACTGCTGACATTCCGACGGGTGGAGTGTCGGAAATTACAAACAATTTTTTCTGCTACCCATCATCAGATTAGTTAACGGTTGATGCCTGTCAAGTTAGCGGCGCTAGAGTTTCCGATGGAAGGACTGTCGGAATTTTACAGCTTTCCGACACCCTTTTATATAGGGAGTTGTGGCAAAACAATTTAATTTGTCTGAGTACTTTAATCTTAACAATAGAGTTCACCACAAATATACAGTCATCATACCAAGTCGAACTCAATGCTCCACTACAAACCGAATGCCATCAATTTCTACATCGAGTAAAAGGAGGTGGCTTCAACTCAAAACTTCATTCCGACCCTGATCATTGTAGTGCTAAACTAGCAGTGGAAGTCTATCAACCTTCTGGAAACTCTTGAAACAGAGGAAAGTATACATTTTTCCAGATAGTCAAGCTGCCTTAAAAGCCCTTGACGGTAATATTAATACAGCAAAAACTCTTACTAAGTGCCGCCGCAGATCTCTTAATGAGATAAAATAAATTTCGTTTTGGTGCCTGTACACTGCAACATTGAAGGCAAGGAGATGGCCTACCATCTCACTAGACTTGGAACTATTCTCTTCTCTCAACGTCTCTGTAACATCTCATTGAAGATCCGCTGTTTTTTCACTAAATTTTGTTCATTGACGAGGCATATTTCTGGCAAAATATCGCATTAGGGCCGATGAGCAACCCAAAGACTCTCTATCTACTATTACATAGACAAAAATAGAGGGAAGCTAAATTCGGCTCTACCGAAGTTTATATACCCTTGGAGCATATAATGTGCGCAGTTTGTTATATGACTATTGTGTTAAAACAGATAACATTCATATCTGGAAAGTAAAAACACGCTACCATTGAAAACAAAAAAGTTTTTCTCACTAGAACTACTTTTCGACCGATCGTTCCTATGGCAGCTGTATGCTAAAGTCATCCGATTTGAATCAAACTTGACAGCATAGTGTGGTAGCATATAATATTGATCTGTAGAAAGTTTGGGAGCGATTGCATTGAGTTTTTCTCACTTAGACTTTTTTTCAGACCTATCTTTTGTATGGCAGCTATACTATATAGTTGTCCGATTTTGATAAAACTCGGTGAAATTATGACGAAATCATAGAAAACTTATAAATACGAGGTTGGGAGCGATAGCATTAAAAAAAAAACAAGTTTTTCTCACTAAAACTACTTTTTCGACCGATCGTTTCTATGGCAGCTATATACTATAGTCATCAGATCCGGCCAGCTCCGACAAAAATGCAATTCGTGGTTCTCCAAGAAGAGAGCGTGAATATGTGACTGTGTCTCTCTCTAACACACACAGTGATGCATGACTTCGGCAAGCATACGGTGTAAAATGGCGGGTATTTCTGCCCCAGGGGGGCTATTATTCGGGAACCCTGTTCTAAATGTTCACTTGGGATAAAGCATTCGGTTTCAGCTGCCCATATAATTCCGAGTTTTGTTATACCTGATCTAGAAACCGTAGATAAAATTGTCACCATTATACACAACGTTCTAAAACTCGACTGCAAAATTCTAACGTTTACACGAAAATCGACTCGGAATTCGGAACAGGGCCGTATATCTTATAACACGTACAAAAAAAAAATGAAAAGTGATAATTACTCCACGTCGTAGAATTCACTTAAAAAACTGGTTCATTTCCCCCGATCAACTAACGCAATGTGTGTGTGTTGTGTACCTTTGCTGCAGGTTATGAAAAGAATATTCCCCAGTTGCACTCTCAAATGCAATTAATGTCTAATTAACTGATAAAACGTTCATAGCTCCTCCTCCCAACCCCCTTCCCCATGCAGCTCTTAACTTTCAAGCCAATTAAACTTGGCTTGATTGCCAAAGCCAAAATAAACAAGGCGTGTCAAATAGTTGAGTGGGCGAAACGTGTTTCCTTTTGTGTTGTTTCGATTTAGTTATTTTGTAATGCATAAATTTGTTGGTTTGAGGGGACGACATGAACAAATACCTTTAATATGACTTTGACATGCAATAAACATTTTTTGGACCTCACGAAAAAGAGTCCGAAAAGGAGAAAAGAAAAAGAATTCTAATTGAGCGCAGAAACAGCAGCAGCAGCAGCAGCAATGTTTGTGATAGCAATCAACATCAATTAAAGCAGCTGTCTGTCTCTTCTCCGAGTCGTGTAATTATATTTGTGGCCATCATCATCATCGTCTTGTCCATTGTCAATGCATTATGTTGCCACTCGCTGAGCACTGAGGCATTGCAATTGCTGCCAGCCAGCAGCAGCAGCAGCAGCAACATGTTGCTGTTGTCGTTGCCGCGCCTCTGAGCAGTCGCGAGTGTGTGTCTCGCTCAGATGGCAACAGTTGATAATTATAATCCGCTTGTGGTTAAAATGGTGTTGCCTACCTTGCCGGCGATAAGCGCGCATGAATAATTATGTTGCCGCTGCTGTTGCTGCTGCTGCTGCGGTGGCAGCTACTCCTGTTGTCAGTGTGGCCTCTTGGCCAATGCGCGACAAACTCATGAATAATTAATGCATTGGCCGGCTGCCGTTTCGCTTGGCTAGCAAAATGTGGTTGCCTGAGCAGCAACAGCAGCAGCAGCAACTTGTCTCCTTGCTCGAGTTGCCCGTTGAAATATCTTTTCAATTATAGCAGGAAATGGTGAATTACTCAGTTGTTGTTGCTGGCATTTTGATTAAACATGACAGAGTTTTGCAAATATTTATTTAATACAACAAAAAAGGGTGCCGACAACAATTAACACTTGAACGAACGGCCGCAGCAGCAGCGGCAGCTTAATTTGAATGAAATTTATGCAGAAATTCCCACCTTAAATTAAATAAGCTAAAGAAATAAAGGATCGGGGCGGTCGTCGCACAATTGGCACTTGAAAGGCATCAAGATACAATGGCAATAACTGCTGCAACGCAGAGGCAGCATCAGCAGCAACAAACAAGCTAAACAAGTAATGCGGCTGGGCCAACCAGCAGATAAAAGGCAGCAACCAGACAAAAGGCACAGCCGGAGGAGGGGAGAAGGAGGAGGAGGAGTAGGATAGGGAGATGTCTAGGGTAGCTGCTGCATGGGAATTGAATTCCATTCAAAAGACAGCAGGCTGTTTGTCATACTCGCAGCAGCAGCAGCAGCAGCAAGAACTGGGGGCTGTCCAAGTGAAATGGCTTACATGCATTTCTCTGCTTTCCTCTGGCCCCGCGTCCCCCCTCTGCTTAGTGCAGGCAAGGAGCAGGCGTGTTGAGGTGTGTTGGTGATAGCATCTTGCATAAAATTACTGCCAGCAGCAACAGCAACAGCAGGAGCAGCAGCAGCCACCAGCGACGTGGTTGCCTGCGATGCTGTGGCACTGATAGCCTCGAAATTGTTGGCAGTTGCAATTTGCTGTTTGGAATTTTAAGCGAGCCAACAATGAAGCTCAAAAGGAAGAGAAGCAAAAGGAAGAATGGCCAGAGATACAGAGACAGCAGCTACATCATTCTCATGCTCATCAGCAGTGGAAGCCAGCAGCAGCAACCAGGCAGGCAGTCTTTAACTTTAACCAAAGATCATCAAATACATAGATGTGACATGGCAGGCAACAAAAAATTTACAAATGTTGATTGAATCGAAAAACATTAAAGGAGTTGACAGTCTAAGGAGGTGCCCAGAATAAGCTTAGGGCCGCGTAGACTCCAAAACAAATGAAAGAAATCCCCGATTTTTGCTTGTGTAAGTGTGCTCGTGGCTGTCTGATGCACAAGAAATCATACGCAGCCAACAAACCTTCGATCGGAAAGTTGTTGTTTTTGCACATTCGCCATCAGCTTTGCGTGACTGCTTTACGAGCGGAAAGGAAGTCATTTACAGCGAATAACAAAACCTTTGCTCGGAGAGAAGAGTAGGGAGAACACATATGAAGGCAATATGCGCGGGTATCGCTATATGCGGCGTGCGCAATGGGCTTGGGCACTCCTTCCCTAAACCATTTCATTTTAGAAAGCAAAGCAAATCACCAGAGCTCAAAGCGCAAAGGTAAGCCAGCTAAAGGAGTTAGCATCTGTAGTTATGGAGCAGTCGGGTTCCCATCTTGTTCTTGTGTATAGTGGATAGCCAATCCTCCACAGAGTTGGAATACTCTACGGAGCAGTCGTGCGTCCAGCTTGTAATTGTGTATTCTTGGACCGCCAATCCTCCCCAGAATTGTAATATTCTACGGAGCTGTAGTGCATCCACCCCGTTCTTGTGTATCTTGGAGAGCCAATCCTCCCCAAAGTTCTAATACTCTACGGTGCAGTCGTGCATCCCGCTTGTTACTGTGTATTCTTAGATCGCCAATCCTCCCCAGAGTTATAAAACTCTATGGAGCAGGTGTTTCTTTACCCGTCCCTTATTCTTAGATATAACGTCCCACCCAGAGTAGGAACTCCCGACTGGAGCCCGACATTTGATTTCTTCACCCTCCCGCGGAACAGAGTAGCCGGAACAAGACACTAGGAACCAGGTAATGACGCCGACAGACGGAGCAAGACGATTGGAACCAACCCGGAACCCCGGCGGACATCGTAATCCAGCACTGTTCTCCTAAGCCCTAGAATTAATAATACAATATAGAACATCCTGAAATAAAAGCCAAAAGGGAACACATTGAAATCTCGGATTGTTGTTTAGGGACTCTATTTACAGCAACCACGACTAAAAGAAATCCTAAATTTCTGTAACCCTGGACTCGGCGAGCACTACCCCGGCCAGAGTTCGTTACAACTTGCAAGCTATTTATGAAAACCGTCATAATTCCCACTATTTTGAACAAAGATTGTTTTAATCCTAAATATATAACGAATTTAGAAGGATTAATTAATCCACAAAACTTCGTAACGGCCAGATTAATTAAAGAAAAGTTATAACCTATAAAGAAATGATATAATTCGGATTACTTCTTACAGTTCTTTTCACGGAATGACACAAGCGATTGGTAAAATTGCGAGTTGTTTTGTGATTTTATAGTTCGGTGTCCAGCACTCGGAAATCATTTCAGAGAAGTGCTCAAACATGTATGAAAGACGCTCTCCGAACGTCACCAATGGAACTTTGCTCAGTCGACCCCGCATCTGTCAGAAATCAGTCAGCTGTTTGCTCTCACTTAAGCTCTCTAGATCAGAGGCGGCCAAATGGAGAGGACAAAAAGTGCGCTTGTGTTGGTGAACAAGAGAGCTCTCTCCAGACAACAGACGTTTTGCAGTGTTCACCGATTCACACAACCATAACTTCGGCTCGCGTTTGCATAAAAACGCGACTGACTTCGGCTCATATGAGCTGTGGATGGCTGCCTCTGCTCTAGATACATTTGGGTCAGTTGTTCGCTCTCACTTACGCTCTCTGAATACATTTGGAAATATGGTCTTCTCGCTCTAACCACAATCTGTGATTCACAACAGCCCTCCAGACTACAGGAACCGATGCGTGGAATGGGGTAAATTTGTTAATATATTGTAACCTAAAAGAAAATGCGTTTCAGTACAAACTGAAGAGAAGGCACCACCATTCAGTTTCTTTTAGAGGGATTTCTAGGACAACATTGAACCTTCAGAAAACCTTTCTTCCTGTGTAATAGCAACACATATAGATTCAAATTTAACATAAAATGTATTATCAGACTTTTGCTTCACACAAGAGAAAATAGAGAAAGAATCTGAGCTAGAGATTTAAAGCCTACCTAAGTTTTTACTGATCACACAAAGGTTCAGTAAAATGAACCTCTCACCGGATTAATAGAGAATGGGTACTTGGGGACCTAAATGAGACAAAGACTTCTCGCTCTCAACCTCACTGAACCTAGAGAACATTTGGTACAACTTCAAACACTTGCATAAAAGGAGCCCATAAGCTAGTAGTAGATTCTACATGACGTTGTGGCCTTCTTTGTAATTACCAAATGCTTTTATCGTGAACATTTTAAGTAAAAGTAACGTTTCAACAAATCGTGTTAAGGTTTGACAGTAAACACAAAAATATTGATGAAAAGACCGGGAGGCCCTTGAAATAGTACAGTACTGAGAAGCCCTTCCTATCCATTTGTAAGAAAACTTTGTTGACTTGTGTTGATTATTCAATTATAATTAATCGCAGACCTTGAGCCGGCTAAACAAACACTTTGATCCCCACACAAACTAATTTGTGTCAGTGTGAGTAGTGCCCTCTCATGCTCAATCTCTCACTCTCTCTCGCTCTAAGCAAAACTGCTGAGTCCACAATTTTTTCCTGAGCGCCACAGCTCATTATGTGCCCCAAACAAAGTTTTCTTTTGTTTTCAATTCGGTACAATTTTCTTAGTGCACCGGCATAACTTTACGAAGGTTACAAATCTTAGATCCTAGGTAAGCAGTTAGTTATGGCTGCGGGTTGATAATTTGTTAGTCAGTTAGTCGGGCCTACAGATTTATAAGTATAGAAGATTATTTTGAATTAAACTTTAATTTTAAAGTCCACAGTTTTCCTGAGCGCCACACTCATTGTACTTTGCCGTTTTCACCCACTTCGCTGTACAATTTTCTAAATTTTCTTTCTTAGTGCGCGCCTGCATAACTCTACGAAGGTCTATGCCAAATCTTAGATCTCTAGGATAAGCAGTTATGGCTGCGGGTTGATAATATGTCAGTCAGTCAGTCGGGCCTACAGATTTATAAGTATAGAAGATTATTTTGAATTAAATTTTAAAATTTTTAATATTTCAAATTTTCCTTTGTGTCAGCATAAACTAAATAATTTTCTAGCGAGCAGTAGTAAACCCACATACCTTGCCTGAGATATCTATACATTTTATAATCTTTGCTTTAACCCCCAAGTCTGACCATAAAGTTATTTAAGGTTTATTTTATATTTATTTTCCTGGTTTTAAATGGGTTAATTGAGCTTGGGTTCTGGTCTTCTCTGGCCATAAAAAGTCACAGCAGGCAGCAGGCAACTGATGTGTGGCTCCTGCCTTTTTACTTCTCCTTGGTTTTAATTCAGTTTTACCTTTCTTTTTATTTCTTTTTTTTTATGTTCATTTCAATTCAATGTTTGTTGTTGTTTTAGCTTTTGCATAAACTCGTACTTCATTTGAGAGAAGCAAATGCCGTGCAAAAATCGAAATAAGATATAGTCTCGGCAGCAGCAGCAGCAGCAGCAACTGCACCACCAGCAGCAGGCACGATTTATGTTAATCAGACAAGAAGGCGGCGGCAAAGCTGTTGGTGGGGAAAGAGAGAAGGATAGAGAGGCACCAGCGCCAGCAGTTGCATTCAATCATCTTTTTATCTGGCATCGCCGCTGCCGCCGTTGCTGTTGGAGTTTGCTGGCCTTTTGGTTATTATGTATCGCTTAGATGCTTTGGCGCACTTTCGGATTTCTTTCTGGAGCAGCCAGCCAGAGTCCAAGTCGTTTTCTAAGTTATTCACGTTTTTGTTGGAGCGATTTGCGGCTGCTGGTGCTGCTGCTGCTGCTTGTGGTTGTTGTCTTTGGCTCTTTGTGAGATTTCAATTTGATTCGTTATCGATTTGATTTCAATTTGCCAAATGCTTTGCCAGGGTGAAAGTCTGAGTAGTGTTTCTTGTTGATACGTTTATTTGAAAGGGGTTGAAAATTTTGAAATTTGTTTTGGGGTTAGTCAATTTCTTGCGAAGTTTTCTAAAAGTTGTAATAAATCGGAGGGAACAAACTTTTTCTGCTTAAACAAACTAAACTCTGTGGTTCCCACAAACTTAGTTCTCACAAGCCCCCATCTATCCATTTAAGACCCTTCCTCATTTTGCACAAATTTATGCAGTTTGCATAAAATTTTAATTGTGCACATTTACAGAATTTATTTCGAACTGCATAAATTTAATTAATGTCTCTATAATTAATTTTATGTGGCATTAACTTACACATACTTAAAACGTTTGGAAAGGAAAAGAGGATGCCTGCTGCTGCGTTTACCCACCTGTAAATGAAAGAAATAACAATGTTTAATTAATTTCAATTGATAAATGCATATATGTAGATTGTAAAATGTATTTTTAAATGAATTGTTTGCATTTAATTTGCAATTGAAATCTATCAAATGCGACAAACGACAACAAATGACGCAGACAATTGCAAAAATAGACACAAATTGAAATGGGCCCAGGGCGGTTAAAGATAGAGCAGGGACGGGGAATGCTCAAGACAGCTGCGTCGTCAGGCGGTCTGCTTCTGTTGGCCCAATGGTTGACTCTTTAAATAATTTACCAAATATTTAAACAGCCAACGAGTTGAAAACTAAAATTTGCCAGGCGGTGACATAAAAGATTTTCTTGTGCATTTTACAGTTAGCTGAAATCGGGGCAGCAGAAGCAAAAACGGAAAACCCAAACCATAAAGGATGGGTGCGCGCTCGCATTAGGGTGTGTCCGGCAGCATAAATGGATTTATAAGTATTAAGCTGGGGAAAATAAACAACAACAAAGGATGCCTGAAACCGTGGATTATATAAAGTTTTGGGACATATTTCTCAGTAAGAAATTGTTTGGGTTTAGTCATTTTCTGGATGAAAATTTACAAAACAGAGATGCTTTCTTCTGTGCGTTACAAACATCCCCTCCAAGGGTATATTAATATTGGGCAGAACTAACAATTAAGCAGTTTCGGTTAAATTATTAAATTTACTTCCTAAGTTCTGCTGCAAGCATCACCTCCCCAGTTTTTCATACAAAGACTAGCGACGCGTTTTATGTGATATTTTGTTGTTCTGATGAAGTTGTGACTATATGACGCAAACCGCACATTGTACATAAACAACTTCTTACCATTCGACTCTAAAGAAGGGTGTTGGTAAGAATATTTATTCGCTACAATTGTAGAAATTTCTGTTTAACAAGCAATTTCCAAAACCTGCTTCATAAAATATCCATGGATATCAGTGGCTGTAAAAGCCGAAGAGGATTATCCTTTTACCAAGTAATGAAAGAGTGCGCCGCAGGTAAAAATCTCTTTGCCAGAAGTCATTCCATTTTATGACACCCTTTATTCCTAGCTATTTTCAAGAAATACTACACTGTTTGTTTGCCACTTTCAGTTTTTTTTGCCAAAGCACTTTACCACAAAGTGAATGTTTTAGTGACCTTTTTGATTATCAATCGTAGAACTTTTTAGCAGGCTCTAGGTCATTAAGTTATGATTTTGTCCATAACTTTTCTAAAACAAGAAACGCACAACACCACAAAGGAGGCTGGTTGACTGTATAGCTATTTCATGAATACCAATTCAATCTTCAGCAGTCTGCGCCTGACTTCAGTGAGCTGGCAGTAGGTACCTCATGACAGAACTGCTATGACCGCTTGGGAATTCCAAAGGCAGGCTTGTAGCAAACTTGTAGCACTTTACTTTAAACTCACAGCATTCAAGTCACATCAAGTTCATCAGGCAGTTATACATTAATACATATAACGAACTTGGATTAAGAACTTCAAAACATTTATAAATATTTACATTTAATATACAACATCTTAACTGTTTACAGTATGCATCCAGCTTAGCCAGATGCTTCACTCTCTTCAGGTTACTCCACCCACCTTCCCGCTCGTCACGGATAGTGGATCTTCCATTCGATTGTGATTAAGCATATTGGACTATTTTTTTAGAACTGGCATGCTATTATCTGATCCCTATATCTTGTTGCTTGTGACAGAAAGCGCCCCAGCGTATTCCAGCTCGATCCATTTAGAATGGTAGACAATTCCTCCTTTGTCAGCACCGGTTTTCCCCAGGCGTTTACTCGTATTTCGCTTAAAATTGGACATATTGCGCAAAAATGAAAGATATCCTCACGCACCCGCAGGTTTCATAACGTGCAGTTCTCGTTTGCAAAATGAGGCTGGTACCCAGCTTGCTCAGTTCTGGCCTTAAATATATTTGCTATTGTGAATATGCTAAAGTAGTCGCTAAAATAGTTATTTTCAGAGAGATTATATTGCAGTGTCTTGTAGGTTTCGCGCGTAATGCTCTGCATGTAGGTCACTCTCTTATTTTCATTTATTGTTCGCAATAAAATTTCCTGTGAAGCCAACCATGATTCCCTGTTGTTTAAATTCAGCACAACTTCGTGTTTATCAGCTAACTGCAGCCAGTGTTCGAAGCATTGCCTTCGTGATGCCAGTAACGACACGGTATATGGCGCCCTATTTTCAGCTAGGTTGAGACATCTCCCCATATAATTAAAATGAGACTGCAACGTGTATACTGGAACACTAGATCCCAGCCCAGTTTCCAAATAAATTGCGTAATTTGGGGTATTTATCGGTAGTCGGAAAACTTTTTTTAACAAAGTAGCGTAGTAGTTTTTCCACCTGTTCGTATTCCATGTAACCCCAGACCTGCGGTGCACACCATTTTGGCTCTCTGCCGTTCTTGGAACAGTTTGTACTTAGTACTGGGGCTCACATTTTTTTCGGCTTAATAGGGCGTTCCACGTACTGTTAAGGGCGATCTTCGACTCACGTAGTTTATGCTCAATATGCTTGCTAAAAGACATGTTCGTCCATATTATATAGTTACCATATACTATGGTCACACTTAACCACAACAAAATTCAATTAATCCGAGCATTCCTATGGCAGCTATATGATATAGATGTCCGATGTTTACATATTTAAAAAGCTTGATAAAGCACAATTGCCAAACTGAGTGAGAAAATTTTCTTTAAAGCTTGAAATTTTGTCGGAGCGGAAATTGTTTGATAATTTCCAGAGCCGCTTCGACAATGTAGTGTGACCAGGCAACAGCAAAACAGTCAATTAGCTAATTCGGATATAATAATATAGATCATCAAATTGATAATGGAAGTCACTATGGGAAATTCAGAGGTCATAGGCAATGCCATGGTCACTTTCATGGATGCATTTTGTGTGGGGCTGGAGGTATAAGCAGTGTAATTTATTTTGGCCTGGACATACTGATATAACGACGACCCAAAACGCATCGGAAGATTAGAATTAGCAGGATCAGATGGTAAGCCGGAGGAGACACTACTATAATGGGCTGAGGAGACTGCTTCGTGGGCTGTGGAGGCTAGGGAGGTTTGGACTTGGGTGGTGTGCACACTTTGGGCAATTGGCCCACCAACCATATTAACGGAGAGCCACCAAAAAAGATTCTCTGTCACAAGTGATGCAGCTGCATGTATCGAAATGCTTTTTTATTGGCCAGATTCCATTAAAATGGTTGCAACTCGCCCACTTTCAACAGCTCTACTTCTTGTCTACTGCAGCTCCAAATTTGTAGTTTTTTTTTAGTCTTTTTTTTAATTTTTTCATTGTGTGCTCATCTCAAAGGTACCTCTAACAATTATCAATCAAGTTTCATAATTTCCCCTTCGACAATTTATCAGCTGCTTTCGAAAAAACCAATTGGTAGGTCACATGTTAATTGTCGAATTGTTGGATATTCCGTACACGCTCTGACAATTGGTGGGCTTGTCAAATTCTAATTTAAGATTTTTATTAAAACTGTTCGGTTTGTACAAGAATGACCATATTTGACTCTATGGAAGCTGAACTAGGGGACAAAACTTTTACTCAAATTATCGACCTCGTAAATGCGTTCCAGAGGTTCTCTATTAGACCCATGGTTTCTTCTTCATCCACATATTTTTTGCATTTAGTGTCAAAAATTTTTGCCCACCTTGAGCCTCTAATTGAAAATGAAAATTACCACTAGCAACTAGCAAGTGAGAGAAAGTCAGGACCTTTACCCAGTTACGTTTCAAAAATGGTGCCTAATTCAAACCACTTTTCTCTATTAAGTATAGCTGCACATTTGCTTTTGTGAAAGTAGAATTAACCCAGAAAAGACGTTTCAACTTCTTCAGTACTAAAACTGCATGTTGCATATAGTGCAAGCAAAGGTCTTTGGCATGTATTATATGTAGTTGGTAATATTTCCACTCTGTCTTTTATAAAAAGAGCTATACTATATGTATCTAAAGCAGTCCGGGTTGTTTGCGTTGTTGGGGAGCAAAAGCTCGATTCGACCTGATAACTCATATGAGTTTTCGTCAGACCTAAACTCATCTGATCAACTCAGTTTTGCTTTTACACATGCCTGAGAAGCTCAAATGAGCCAGTTGCAAAACCATTGGCTTCATCGGAATCATCTGGTTCATATGAACATTGTGACGATTTGTTTACAGCAAAGAAGAAGACAAGTAACATAAAAAGCGAAAGGAATAAAGAAGCATTACAAATTATTAAGTGAAATTCAACATGAAAGCGAAATTTTAATTTAAAAATCGATAACAATTGTAAATCGTCGGACAGAAAATGGCAACGCCAGTTTCTGCAATTTGGTCACACTGCAATTCGATAGATGCCACTCAGCTGAGTGGTCAGGCCAAATAGAACCGGTTCTATTTCGTCTGATCGCTCATCTAAGTAGCTTCATGTCTACTCAGACGTCTTTTTACACGGTCTGACAGCAAATCAGACGAAAACTCAGCTGAGTGATCAGGTCGTGTAAATAGAGCTTAAGCTGTTACAGAAACAGTTGGGTCTATAGTTTGCGATGTTTAGGTGTTAATTTAAATCTTTTAAAATAGAATTTGATGCTTGCTGGCTCGAGGTCAAGAAGAAAAAACTCAGTTTGTGTTTGTTTCCAATATATTTCGGATGCACATCGGCATCCGAGTTTTTTTTCTTGACCTCGAGCCAGCAAGCATCAAATTCTACAATTAGAAAGGTCGGTAACCAACAACTCTTTAAATCTTTTAAGTTAAATTAAACACAGAGGCGTGAAAAGTTACCCTAATTTGCATACCTTTTTATTAACTTCTGAAATTAGGTGCTATTTTCTAATACAATTTTTATAAATCATAAAAATTTATTTCCTTATTTAAGGGCGTTTTCCTTAGCTTTCATTTGTCAAATAATAGTAATCAAGGTCTGATATATTAAAAGATTTCTTTTACTGTTTTATGGTGGAATGTACACTAATAGCTTAAACAATTTTTTCCAAATTTTCCTCTTAGTATTTTCAATTCTGTACTTGAGGTCAATGTGTAAGTACAGCGATATTGAAATATTTTTGCACCATTTTGATGTCATGCTATTTAGAATAAAGCATAAAACGGTATAAAAGAGACACACAAAACTTTACCCATGAATTTAATCTGAATATTGAATATTTTAACCCCAAGTTTGACTAAAAAACATAATTTAAAAATTCAGGAATAGTGCCACAATCTGAGGCACCCTAACAATAAACTTCTGCCCAACAGGCAACTGACTCACTGACGGACTGGCTGCCCGGCTGACTTGTTCTGGTTGTGCACTCACTCTTCGTCGTGTGCAGCGACGAAAAAAGAGCCGAGAAGAAAATAGAAAAAAAAAAATAGTAGTTGTGCCATTTTAGCGCTTTTCATGCACTTTTTGCGCCGGATGTGCTGCATAAAAAACACACTCACACACAAACGAATGCCAAAAAAGAGAGTAAAAGAAAATTTTGTAATTTCAACAAAGCACGAAGAAAATGGCACAAAAACGCCGGCAAGTTTTTATTTTTCTACCCCCAAGCTGCTGCCTCTGCTTCTTCTACTTCCACAAGTTTTGTGCAACTTTTATCGGTTTGGGGTAAATGCGTTTTTGATGCTGTTCTGTGTGGTTGGTTAGTGGGTGGGTTGGTATGGTGGGTGCATATTGTTTAGCCGCTGGCACTTGGTAAAGTTTAAGCATTAAGCTTATGCCAATTATGTGTTGTTGGGTTTCTTTCTTTTTTTTTTGCATAAGAACACCCCGGTTTTTCTCTTCTTTCCCCATGGGTAGAAAATTGAAACAACTTTTGCAATTACTTTCCGCAAACAAAACAAATGTGTGCAAGTCACGCAATCTTTTGCTACACTCCCTCCCTGCCTGCTCCACAGTCCGTGGTTTTGCAGCCAAAACAATAATTACCCAGCATTGTTCATGCATATATATAGTTAATGGTAATGACAATAACAAGGCTGAGCATGTTAAGAGAGAGAGATAGAGTGGGATGGGAAAAAAACAAAGCTGTTAAATTGTTGTTTTAACACTTGACTGTCACCTGAGCAACTAGCTTTTTGCCCGCGTGTTCGTTTCAGTCATATTTTGCTTTGACTTTTTGGTTTAAGATACAAATTTGCTCTGATTTTAGTGCCCATATCTCTGATGTAGATTGAGTTGTGAAATGAGGCCACAACAACGCTTGACATTTGTCATTCTATTTGAAAATTTTGTGGTCTAAAGCTTCTTGTGGTATACAACAATTTTATTATTACGTTTATTTGACTTGAACATATGCATACATAAGCAGTTTTTCTGACTAACAGCCAGCCAGGAGAAGGAAGGCATTGCAATTTGCATTGTTTGCTGTGAATGGCTCGTAAATCCTGGCGCACACACACTCCATTTCTCTCCACATGCTGCAATTCTATTAAATTATGTGTATACAATGCAAATTCAAGTCTTCTGCTCTCTCTTTCTCTCTCTGTGTTAAATTGCATAATTCAATTGACATGGGGAAATTGTTGACCAGTGAAGAAATTTACCATTTACAAACACCTCGCCCCTAAGGCCATCTCTCATTCACTCTCTTTCTCTCGTTCGAGTAATTGAATTATGCATGCCATTTAATGTGTCTGTGTGGGAGAAGTAAACTAATTTCAATTTTCCATAAAATGCACCAACTCCTCATCATCTAATCAATTTTGCATATACTGCCACAAATTATATTTGTGTTTTTGAGCGCGCGCTCCATTTTGCAATTCAAATGGGCCCCACCCGAACCAAAAACTCTTCCAGTCACGTTTACAGGAAAGAGGAATCAAGGATGACAACACACACACACACACCAAAAACAAAACGGAAAAGAAGACCCATTTTTAGGGAGGTTTCTTTAAACGTGATTCGAACACAATTTTTTTGGGTTTTGGGTTTGTTTGTCGCTTTTGTGTGTGTGCGCAAAAAAAGAAGCAAACGATAAAAAGACCATCATTTGCGTTAAAAGTTTTTATTGTTTGCAACTTTGTATAACCTTGCAAGGGTATTTTCAAAGAATTACCAATCCCATGGGGATAAACTTAAGTACAGATGTTCGTGAAAGGAGGGTCATCCGCTCGACTCGTTATTTCTCTTAAAAATATAATTTAAATACAGGCATAGCGATTCTCCGATGGACACTATAGATGACGATTTTTATTAGATTTTGGTGCACTTTGTTGTGGCGCCTTTCAATACTCAATCAGTCAAGTGATAATGATAAAAGTGACCGAATTCGGTGTCAGGTTTGATACGGCCAAAGATATCAGAACTTACAGGATGCGTAAAGCAGTACAAGCAAAGACAATAGAACTCAGAAATCTAGGGTCTCTGGTACCGCACAGGATAAAGTTTTAAATTAGTTTTCGGGATCTAACATTAACATTAAACTAATTGGTTTGGATTTCTAACTCTAAAACTGTTATCATAAACTGTCACATTTTAAAATATCAACAAGGTTTTTGGAAGTTAAAGATTCTAAAAAAAAAAACTTCCATTGGAGCTTTACAAAATTAATCAGAAACTGGTTTTTGACAGTTAAATTATAAAGACCGTACACAGAAAAAAAGGTCAAATTTATTTTGATATTCACCTGATTAAAATGAACTTTTCAAAAATATCAATATTTTCATTTCGTGTTGACAAGAAAATAATATCATTCTGATATAAACGAATATCATTCTTGTGTGTGCTTTAACGACCTTTATGATAATCAAACCATCAATTGTACGCTGGCTCGTTATGTTTGCACATAACTTCAAAAAGCAGGAACACAACACACCACAAAGGAGGCTAGGTGGTCACACAGCTGTTTCATTGGTACCTCTACCAAATCTTCAGTGACCTGCGCCTAATGTACTGGCCCCAACGACTCTTACTCCATGCCGGAGCTGCCATAATCGTTTGGGAATTCCTAAACGACTTGACAGCAAAATCCGGCACACATAAGAACAGTGCTGGCTGCCAGTACCTTTGTGTTCATTGAAATGAAACAGCTTTATGACCACCTAGCCTCCTTTGTGGTGTGTTGTGTTCCTGCTTTTTTAAGTTATGTACGCTGCACGTTGATGGTTCAAATATCATTCTGATATAAAATCATATCGTTCACTTAAATTGATTTTAAATAGTTTCAGAATGATACTAAAAATTTTATAATGATATGTTAAAAATATCGATTTGAAATTTTTACATATCAATTTGATATTTTTTCATATCGAAGTAAAATTGAAATGAAAAAAATGATATTTTTTCGGAGTAAGAATGTTGGCCATAGACATTAATAAATCAGGGATAATTCGAACATTAATTTGAAAACCAATTGATATCCGAAACTCTAACAACTTTCAAGCAAAGTACATTTTCTAGAGCTTATCGGACGCGCGACCCAGCAAGCAATATGTGCGTTTTCTGACACTTTTCGGACACTTTTTTTATGAGCATTCACCGTCATAATGTGCACAAAAAAGAGTCCGGAATGAGTGTTTTTTTCTATGAAAACGGTCGCACTTAATGTGGAAGTTTTCTGAGTCTAATCTGACTCTTTTCTGACACAGATATAAGTGCTTTCACCCTCCCAATGAAGCTTATAAAAATCTCATAAAAGACACATAAAAGTCACTTTTCTAGGCACTTGAAGGGCTACTGAATCGCCTCCTGAAAGGCTCTTTTCAGACGCATATTGGAGTGCAGATTTAATTGGAAAAAGTGCACTAATCTGTGGGTTTAGTTGTCTAAAAATATAACGTCTTTATAAATAAGATACTAAAACAAATTTTTTAATCTTTTAATGATATATTCATATTTGACTTAAAAATGAACAAAATTGGAAAAAAGTTGAAACTTAAATATAAATAACTTTGTTAAGAAACAAAGCTCGATTCCATATTTAAATTAATAAATTTAAACTTATATATGTTTCATTCGACATCCCGTTATTTTTAGCAAAACAATCAACCAAAACGAAATTTTCGATTACCTTCCTACTTCAACTCCGAAAATGCTCAGATACTATTTATGAGCCCGTGCTTAGAGAGCACTGAATGTGCTCCCAAAACCCTCAAATTTATGTGTTTACTCCAAAAACGCTCATAATCTCGGATCTTTCCAGACACATAATTTGGAGCGCTCCGATCTTGGCTTGCTGGGGAAATTCACAAAATTATGTATTTGTTTTTATTTGCTTCAAATAAAAAATCCAAATAAGAAAGTTTATTTTTTGGCGAGTCGCCCAAATCACAGTTATTTAGCTTGCTTCGTCATATATTTATCTTCAAGGTGAGCTTAGTAAAAAGTCTGGTGTGACCAGACTTAGGTCAAATTTTAAAGTTCTAGAGATTTTAGA
>JAEIFU010003980.1:0-21404 GCA_018904235.1 Lordiphosa stackelbergi | reverse complement strand
TAAAGGTCGTTATAGAACTCAGAAAGGATCATGACGGGCGTTATTTGATCTGCACACTTGCAAAGACAACGGACGAAAACTTCGAATTACTCTGCAGGGGACCTTCCAGTTCAGAAGATTAAGGAGGAGAGACGAATCTACATTACCAACAACCAGCTTATGCTAAAAAATTACATCTTGACTAGTCCTACGATAAAGCCCCTAAGTGCGAAGAGAAGAAACTGTTTGTGAACCGACTGCAGTATATCTTGAAAGAGGCTATACAGAGGTCACCAAATGCTTGAGCAATATTCTAGCGATGGTCGAACGAGAGACACGTGGAGAGGCCTGGTTATGTATGGATCGTCAAACTTCTTAGACCAACGCTTAAGGGGGTATTCTCCATGTCGAGGCTGTTTAATGGACCTTTTTTACAAAAAATCTTATCTGAAAACGCAAAGAGTTTTACCAAATCAGTTTTTTGTATTATGTTACAAACAGATTAGAGTACAGCTTCGATCGAGGGCTGTTCATAAAGTTTTGGCCGTCAAAGTGGGTGTCCAAAAATAAAGGTATAGTGCTGGCGGCCATTATTCCCACGTCTCCAGGTTGTGTGAAATGAAACTAAAAACAGGGTTATAATCAGTATAGATGTCACCACTTGAAAAGTGTATTATAATTTTGCCCAGAAGTTTGCAACGCATAGAAGGAATCATCTCCGACCACATAAAGTATATATATTCTTGATCAGCATGACGAGCTGAGTCGATTAAGCTTCGTCCGTCCGTCTGTCCGTCCGTCCGTCTGTCCGTCTGTCTGTTTCTACGCGAACTAGTCCCTCAGTTTTGGAGCTATCGAGCTGAAACTTTGCACAGAGTCTTCTTTTTACTGCACGCTGCTAATATGTCGGAACCGACCGGATCGGATGACTACTTCTTGTAGCTGCCATACAAATGTTCGTTCGGAAAATGGGTTTTAGTAAGAAAAACTGTTTTGTTCTCAATATTACTGCTCTCAAACACGGTCATGGGTAATATGTATTGTTTTTAAGCTGATCTGCGAAGTTTGGTCGAAGTCGCTAACCGTTGAGACAAGCTATTTCAAGTGTATCAAAACTTCGGTACAGACGAAGTTAGCTTGCCTTTCTCGTTTTTTTAGATACAAACAAAAGTTTTCAAAAAAATTTTACTGTTTTTACGAGTGCTGGCGGTATAGATAGACAGCATTCTGGTCTGATCCCTAGAAAATACATTTTGTGATTTTTTTTTGAAAAATGGCTCTAGGGAAAAATGAAAATTTCGATTTTGGGCCATTTTTTAGTAAATTTACAAAAAAAAATAGTAAAATTTTTAAAAATTATGCTCTGAAGGGTGAAGACCAGAATTTCTGGTCTAGAAAATTTTTTTTTTTTTTTTATTTTTTTTTTTAGCTTAGATATTCAAAAATATTATCCCAAAAGGATTTTTCAAAATTCGAAATACTTTAGAAGATATAGCCTTTTTTGTCGACCAATGTCTTCACAAATACAAGTAATTTTCACATTACTTCAAACTTTGAACGCGTTTTTCTCGAAACCACGTTTTTCAAAATGGTGCCCACGTTTTCTCAAGTTCTACCGAACCGATTTTGATGATGTAGGGCTTTATGGACGCAGAATTAACGTGGCTATCGTCCCTACCTCAATCTTTGAGAAAAAAGTTTTTACTATTTTTTTTGTACACTGGACTGCAAAAAAAAATGGTCAAAAATCGATTTTTCGTTTTTAAAAGGCCGCCATTTTTTCAAATTCAATTTTATTTTCACAATTCTGCTACGGACGATAAAGGCATTCATACTAACCAACTTCCCATCTTCCGTTTTGCTTTCTGATAATTGTAACTCCCGGAAACGTGGGTACCATCGACACATCTTTTTTTGGAAGAGCCTACTTTGGATCCCGAGAACTTTTTGAACAGCCCTCGCATTCACAAATTTTTAATTTTGTATTTTTTATAATGAATTGTACAACCAAATACAAAAAAACAGAATTACAAAATCTTTTCTCCGATTTCTTTCCACGAATTTTTAAAAAACATGTAAAATTTAGCCCTCTAGACCAGAAGATAGAGCATATTAACATTGCGCCAAGATTGAAGGTAAAATTAACTTCAAGTTGAAGACATTTAAACAAATCAGGAAAAGATAGCTTCATAGACTTGAGATGACTTAACAACCTGAGGAAGATCATTGATAAACAAATCAATAAGTAATTGTCCTAGGTGACTACCTTGTGGAATACCAAAATAACACATTCCATTAAAGATGACTGTTTGAAAGATAGAAAGATAACTACATTAAAAAATTTGGGGGAAACCGTAAGCTAGAGAACTTATGAATAAGGAGTCTATGATGGACCCAATCAAAAGATGATATCAGTCTGTAATTGATAAAAAAAACTGCGACTAATTGAATTAGTGAACTCCAGAAGACAGCACATCCTGGGGGTTGATTTTCCAAGCACCCGAATTACTAAAATCGCTAATTATGTATTTGGTATTCTATCCTGCAAACCGAGGTTTAAGTCAATCGAATGAAAAATACTAAGATTTTTTCAGACTATTTTTCGTTGGCAGTCTTTTGTTGGCTGATTATTTTCCATCACGAAAACTACGTGTTCATACATTATGTCGTATGCTTACAGACATGGTTTTCTTAAATAACTGAATGCTAAAAAACATGGAATATATCAAACTCCGCTCTTATGCTGATCAAGAATATATATACTTTATGTGGTCGGAGATGCTTCCTTCTGTGCGTTACAAACATTTGGACAATTTTTATATACCCTTTTTCCAAGGTGTAAAAACTAGCATACTTTTCTGCTTTTTGGCTTAAGGAACACAACTTTTGTTATATATTTGTCTGCTAACATTATGTTTAACTTTACTCCACTCTAAATAAACATCCTCCCATTCGTCTCTCCTTTCTAGTGCTTTGGGTAAAGGCGCCTTTGGTGAAGTCTACTTGGCTCTTTATCGTCATCGGGATGGCGATGCGGTGGAAATGCCTGTGGCTGTAAAAACTCTACGTGAGGATCCCAAGCGTGAAAAGGAGGAGGATTTCCTGAAAGAGGCTGCCATCATGGCCAAATTCAATCATCCGAATATGGTGCATCTGATAGGTGTGTGCTTTGATCGGCAACCCTACTACATTGTGCTGGAGCTTCTAGCGGGCGGCGATTTGCAAAAGTTTCTGCGTGAAAATCGTAATACACTGGAGCGTCCCTCTTTGCTGACCATGAAGGATTTGCTCTTCTGTGCCCTTGATGTGGCCAAGGGCTGTCGCTACATGGAGAGCAAGCGTTTCATACATCGCGACATAGCGGCACGCAATTGTCTGCTCAGCAGTAAGGGTCCCGGGCGAGTGGTAAAGATAGCCGACTTTGGCATGTCGCGCGATATCTACCGATCGGACTATTATCGCAAGGGAGGCAAGGCCATGTTACCCATTAAATGGATGCCGCCGGAAGCCTTCCTCGATGGCATTTTCACGTCCAAGACCGATGTGTGGTCCTTTGGCATACTGCTGTGGGAGGTCTTCAGCTTGGGTCGCTCACCGTATCCGGGCCAGCATAATACTCAGGTCATGGAGCTGGTAGTACGCGGAGGACGCTTGGGTACACCCACCGAATGTCCCGTATCCATATACAAGATCATGGCCGACTGTTGGAATCCCACGCCGGAGGATAGGCCCACGTTCACCAGTTTGCTGGAACATTTGACGGCCTGCACCCAAGATGCGAGCATAATGAATGCCCCGCTGCCGAATATATTGGCACCCACGGCCTCGGAGCGTGATGATACGGTTATCAGGCCGCCCAATGGCGAAGAGTTCTGCTTAGCGGTGCCGGACTATCTGGTGCCACTGCCGGGACATGGCAGTCCAGCGGGCCCGGGCGTGGCCACCTATGCTCCCAACTCGCAGCGTCAACAGAATGCCGCTTGTACTCCACCCGCAGTAACCTCTCCTGCCGCTCCCAAGCCGGCGATAATGGCGGAACAGCTGGAAAATGGAGCTGCAGCCGGAGCCAATGGCGATTGCTGGGAGACCTCTTTCATCTTGCCCAATTCGAAAAGTGATCAGCCCTTGTTAGGGCCAAGCACTTTGGCTAACAGTGGCAGAGAATCGCCGTCGGTGGTGCCGCCTCCCAGCAAGCCCAGCGACGAGGCCAAGCTGATTAGTTTGGACACCCCTCAACCCACACCGACCACCATCCAGCCCCCACTATCCTTTGCCTCTCAGCTGGACGGCATCACGCTGGATCCCTCGGCTCTGTCCAAGAGTCTACCCAACGGCAGTGTCAAGCAGTCCTATGCCAATGTTCAGGTCAAGGCCGGAGATCCAGAGTCCAAACTGAATGGCAATGGCTCCTTGCCCAATGGCAATGGCTTGGTACTGAACGGCGGGGACTTGTCCTCGACTGTCTCCACCATACAGGGCTATGCCGAGCGCTACAAGGACAACAACAATCATTCCGAAATCAGCTGTTAGGCGCCCCGTTTCTTACATTTGCTTATACAGGGTGTCCCGCCCAGCTCAAAGCTCTCAGCGGCCCCGGCACACACACACACACACAACAATTTGTTTGTTTGAAAATCGAGTGAGAACTTCACCAGAACTTGTATTGTAATTTAAACATAAAATTTGTACGGCTTGTTCAAGATGAGCGCAAAAATTCAAATTAGTTGGAAATTAGCTTTTAGTTTTGGTGCCAAAATAAGAGAGGTTGTATATAACAAAAAAGAAAAACAAAGAAAAACCAAAAACAAGGTGTACTTTAGTTGTTTGTGTTTCAATCTTCTTAAGTTATTTACGTTTATGTTTTAAGCTGATGACTGAAATGCTAAACAATATTCCTAAACAAGCTTATTTTTTTTTATTACAAAAAAAACACACACACACAGTCCACAGATGAAGATGAACCAAAACGCCAGTGCATAGTCATTTATTTCCTCGATTTCGGTTAATTATTATTATGATTTACATCCAAAAGAGAACGACTTGTAAATAAAAGCTTCCGTCGTAGTATATTGTATGTATAATTAAGTGTAGCAAATACAAAAACCAAAAGATAAATATATAAAAAACAAAACAGAAAAAGAAAACTACAATTTACAGGGTGATTTTTATGAAAATTCAGTTGTATGTTTACAAAACAAACAAAAATGTAGAATTAACAATATTGAAATGTTTGTCTCAATTTTGTTGTAAATCTGGTATATGATTTCAGTTTTAAGATTTTTAGGTTTAGTGGCGATTATTCAAAATTTTTTACATTTAGCTCGAATCAAGGACCATAAAAGGGACAAAGGCAGGAGCAGAGCATTGATATTGGGAAAAACAAAAAAAAAAAAAACTAAAATTAATTCGAGCTTGATTGCTTTTGTTCAGTGATGTCACGAGCAAAATGTACCCTGAATCTAAGCAAAGACTATGCATAAATATATATATAGATGGTGCAAGTGGAAAACATTTAAGTAAAGGCACAAAGATTAAGAGTAAATATAGAGAGAGGTACAGGTGCCAAGACACAGTTTTAAAACAGAGCCTACTCAAGAAACTGATCAATTTTTTAACTCAAAAATGTTGACCAAAAAATTCTAAAAGAGTTTGATGGTAGTATTAAAATCAGAGATTAAAACCGTAACCGAAACCGTAACCCTTAACCGCTAAAAACACTTTAAATTTTGTAACCGAAACCGTAACCGTATAACCTATATTACCATAACCGGTTATCAGTACCGAAACAGAAACAAATATACGGGTTAATTTCGGTTTTCCTCTACTAAAACTTTCGATAAACGTTTATCAGTGCCGGGCAAATGTAGAGGACAGAAAAGTGAGCAAGAGAGCTCTCTCTCAGTCTACAGCCGTTTTACATGCAATTCAGTGTTCACCGATTCATAAACCATAAGTTCGGCTCGCGTTTGCATAAAAACATGAGTGACTTCGGCCCCTGGTAGCTATGGCTGGCCGGCTCTGGTCTAATGGAGAGGACAGAAATATATGCCCTCCCGGCTATGACGTAAATTTATTTGAACATTTTACATGCATACATTGCGCCGCACTGTTGCTGACGGGCACAAAGAAAAGAGAGCGAACGAGAAAGAGTGAGTGCAGCTAACCAAAATCTTTATCCTCCTTATCTTTCCTCATACATATGTGATATTACACTGGATGCTGGCTATTTTAGCCGATCCAAAAATTTACGACTTCAGCTTATGTTTGGCATTAGCTAATTCAGATTTTTTCTGTAACCTAAGATGTGGGAAAATATTTAAGCACCAGAAAAAGTTGCATCAACAAGAATGCAGGGCAAACTGTTAATCTTTGGTAATTTGTATTCTATTTGAATTCAATGTTAATTTGAAATCAAAAACAACCACTCAGCATTGACCAAACTTTAGTTAGAATTTAGAGAACAAAGTCTGTTCGAGAATAATTCTCACCTATGTGCAATATTTCTTGATTCGAGATATGAAATCTGCACAATCAAATAATGGACAACCATAATTTGATTGAATTATCAGGGGAAAACAGTCCAAAGTCAAGTTGGTCGGAAATTTCCAACAGTTCTCATTAACAACAATCTGACATCTTTATTAAAAATATGTTTTATCAAAAGTTTTGCTAACAGTACCACCCACACAAATAAGTATTGAGCGTTTGTTTTCAGGAGTAAAAATTTTAATAAATTCCTGCTTTTGTCGGCGTGATTTGTCAACGTAATATTTTATACTAATAACCGTAACCAAAACCCGAAACAGAATTAGTTTAATAACCGTAACCAGTACCGTAACCGATGTCCCACAACCGTAATATAACCGTAGCCGGAAAAAAGCGATCGGTGTGTTAACCTGCCCGATTACTTTGAACATAACTATATGAAGAATTTATCGAATGAAGCTGGTATGTTCCAACCGTTTGTTTCTTTAAGCCTAAGTTAAGTTGCTTAAGCTGCCTTAACACTTGTCATATATCTATAAAGAGACTCTCTGACGATAGTGTAATAGCAAAGCAAATTACTCTAAATAGTTAAAAAATTTAGCCTTCTTTGAGGCAATTTGACAGGTTCAACCGACTATTTAGAGATATATGATAAGCGTAAAGGCAGCTTTAGTAAAGTTTCTAAATTGCCCGCGTGTATAAATTTGACAAATTTTTTGAAAATTGTGACTAAATTGGTCAATTTAGCGAACTTCTCGGCCATATTTGATCAAATTATTAATAAATGGACCCATCTGCAATCATGGCTATATAGCAAAATGTTCATAAAAATTTCCATTACTATTTCATTTGCTAGTGTGAACTTAGCTTAACAGTTTTCCAGTTGGAAAAACTGTACAAAATGATTCTAAAATATGATGGTTTTACGAACTTTTTGTAGTTTTGAGTATGAAGATGGGACTTTTTTGACATGTCACTGACAAATGTTTTGTTAGCCAAAATAAGAGTAACAACTTCGTTTAAGACGTTAAAGCGCAACTCCAAATAATTAACGAGACATGGAGTTGGAAAATCCCAATCAGAAACTGAAAACTACAAAAAGTAATCAAAAGATCGCAGCAGCTAACCAAAACAAATCCTTTCAGAAATTTTAGGTATCGAAGCGATCAACATATTAGTGTTGCATAGTGCTAGAAGCAGAGCTCGCAAATAACTGTTGACCGTTTTTCGTTGTCCAAAAATAACTGTTATATACGGACCCTTTGAGCAAAGAGTCAGAGAGGAACCGTTTACCTCGTCTCTTGAATATATCGGTCTGCGCTCAGAGAACAACCAATTTTATTGTTGCTCTTTTGCTCTGCTCATTCGCAGACCGTTTGAACGCGAGCGAAGAAAATAAAAGTCATTTGCATTTGATGCGTGTGTGTGCGAATGAGGCGTTCGTTTGGGCTTCTGAGCCACACAAGCCAAACACAAACAAACAAAAAGAGCGTTTACGTTGAGCCGTTAATTTTTTTGCTCTTCTGCTGACTGTTAATGTGTGAGCGCTCACTCGGATCGCTCTCTGTATGTTGTTATTGAATGAGCACAACTAGAATAGCTCAACCAAAGACACTAGAATATGAAGATGAGTAACGCCATACGATTTTTTTGCACACGATTTTTTGCCCCTGGCTTTTCATCTGGCTTTTCGCTCTCTTGAAATTTTGTCCAGAAGCCAGAGAGAGAGCGCTCTAGAGCCAGCCGCGTTTTTGTACGCATACAGCGACAGCCGACGACTGTAAGTGTGCACACGTATTCTCAAGCATTACTGACACAAGCAAGTGCATTCTATTTTTAGATTTTTACGCTCTTAATTTTGTGTGAGCGGAGAGAGCGCGATTTTCGGCGCCACCAAAAAAAAAAACAGCTGCATATTGCAAAACCATTGTATGGGCGTTCGGCATCTTAGAGATTGTGTTCTGCTCAGAGAGAGAGCAAGCGTGCATGTTTTTTCGGTTATGTTCGTGCGCAGACCGCAAAGGGGTAAACGGTTAACAGTTATTTGCTAGCTCTGGTTAGAAGTATGCATATACCTCAATGTTATTTTTACAAGATATGCATGAATTTAAGTTTAGAATATTAAAATTCTATAGCTATTGATGCTAAATTTTCAAATTTTCATATCAGGAATTGTCATTATGAATTATATCCAAACGTTTTCAAAAAACCAATCGAATCTCAATTCGCTTTTTTACTTTTTGAACTCAATTTCCAAAAACGTTGGTATAAACAGCTGGCCAGTGCAGTTTACTTGTTTATTCTTTATTAAAAAGTATAAGAAATCTTACCAAATTACAAAATTAACAACTTTTGAAACGATTTTCAACCAATTGTAGTCAGAGAAGTTATTGGGGCTAACAAAAATGTTATTTAAATAAAAATGGGCAAGATGCAAAAAGTTTATAAACAACAACCAGAGCAATTTTGACCAATTCTGTAATTAAAATTTTTTTAAAGATTTCATATGCACTTTTAGGGTCGATTTCTCATCTCAGTGTCAGATGAACTTTTAATTTGCTCGACTATTTTCTATATGAAAATGAGAAATGGGGACAAATCCACTAAATTTCACTTTTAACAATATTTAAAAATACAGTATCCCACTCCACGCCGAACGGAACAGACGTGTAAAACAATTGTCCCTGAAGATGGTTGCCGAAGAGCAACCGAAATATATTGGAAAAACAACATACACATCTGTGTGTTTGACTTGACCTCGAGCCCGCAATACTCAAATTCTATAATTTTAAAATGTTATAACAAAGATTATTAGAAAAAGTATTGAAGAAACCGCAGCAAGTATGGTTTAAAGGTTTATACTGAAAAAAATTGTGTAAGGTTCCGACAGCTCTATTAAGCTCAGGTTTCTTGCTCATGCTATGCATTATCAAAGCTTATACGAAAAAATTCTAAGCAATTGAATGAAAGGCCTAAACTGTGTCATTATAATCATTAGTTTATTTGAATGTTACAAATATAAATTTCCTTTTTATTCTGACGAAAATATGGAAATTTCACAACCACAATCCACTCGATTTCAGAGTTCAAAACAGGTCGAATAATGTACTTTTCTACATTTCCTGTATTTAGATTATTAAAATATGGTGGCAACTCTGAATCAAAAGTTATATTACAAAGTGTAAAAAGTTACTAGAATTTGATGATTGTTAAATTCAGATCATCTCAGCGAACATGAACCCTTTGCTAACAAAGAAGAGTTTGCGAGATTTTCCAAATAATCTTTGGAAGGCAGATCTGAAAAAAAAAAAAAATGGGGAAACCTCTTTTAAAGAAGAAGCATTTAACAGAGTCTCTGGAGAGTCTTCTGGAGACAGCCATAAAAAACAGTTCCGAAATCAAACAGTTAACAGTTTAATAAAGCCCGCTTAAGCATCGTTTTTAAGTTGGTTTGTCTAACATTTTACAAGTATTTGTTGATTAATCTATTTTATGAGAAATGTTTTCCTAAATAGAAGCTTCGCCCTAAGCGAAGTTTAAACCACTTTGTTTGTTCGTGAAATGCTTTTTTTTGACATGTCCGGACTTAAAAAATTTGTTCTTTATATTATATCAGTCTAGTTCAGAGTCCAGCATGTTCTTATCTACTGTGTATACAAAGCCGTTTTGCGGCGGCGACGTCGACACACCGACAGTATACGAGGTTATACTGCTCTCATTTTGCAACAGCAAAGATGTGTGTTTTGCCGGCCCCAGGTCTAGTTGCATATTCATGATGTCTAAAGACTTTATTAACTGCTGCAAGTTATTGTCTTAGGGCCTTTTGGTTTCCCAGAAAGTATTCGTTTTGCCATCACAATTAGTTCTCTCCCGATTAAGACTTTATTTCAAAATTGTTGTTGTCTTCACCACTGCATCATCTATCTATTCGCATTGTCTTTGCTTCAACTTTCAAACCAAAAAAAATCTTAGTATGAAAGCAACTACTCTGGTCTACTCCCATCTATGGTCCTGGGTATTGAACGTAACAAACAAGCTTTAAATTATATAATTTTTATAAAAATATATATACAAAAAAGAAATATACAATACACACAACCCAAATTCAAGCAAATGTTGTGTACAAAAATGAAAAAAAAAAAAAAATATTAACAAATTCAAAAACATTTAATTTATATGGTAAGCATATTGAGTGTGTGTTTAAAACAGCAAATATACATAAATACATACATATATATCTACATATATAAATATTAATTAACGCAAGTAATAATATGTACATGTTTTGCTTCTGTACAAGTCTAACGTTATACGCGCATACATCTAAATCAGTGCTCGAGCCCTGATCTATATACATACATGCATACTCGTACCCGTATATATACACACACACAATATATATAAATCCTAATATATCTAACTATATATATAAATAAATATACCCTAAATTAAATGCTGAATACGCAAACCAAAAAAAAGAAAAAAAAAAACCAAATGTAAATTACATTTAAATTTCATCTGGCTCAACATCCACTGCTTACACCTAGATGGAGTTTTGATTTCGATCACCGCCAACATTGACATTTACTTACCTAAATGTGTATCTAATATGGTTGTGCCGAGGCATGTAACTCTAACTAATATGCGTAAATTGTAAGTCCCATTAATTCCTGACACCCAGTTTGTACCCTGATATATGTAAACCTTGAGTACCTAAAGTTCAGAACCTGACCAGCGCCCCGCTGCTGAGCCATAACCTTTGATTTCCCCCCAGATCGTAGATGCCGCCAACCAAAATATCAGTAGTTTTTTGGATACACTTATTATCTCATTTCTCAACAATAAAGAGTCGCAACGAAATTTGAAACACACATATTTAAGCGAGCATTGATAAGTATTTAAACACACACAATAAATAGTATTTTTGTAAACCTAAACTAAACCAAAAGCCCAAGTTGAATGCCACGGCTTAAGCTAGCTTTAGCTATAATAATATATGGCATACGTATTAAATTAAACAACAATTGATGGTTTTCATTTAAATGGTAAATTATTTTGAAAAGAGAAGAGAAACAGAAACAGAAACGTAAAGACTAGAACCACATTTTGTAAGCGATGGGAAGGATCGATGGGAATGCAAACCGAACGCACTTAGTCCACTTAGGCACCTAGAAACTTGGACGAAAACGCTGCCCAGTGCCACTCACCCCGTATGATTTTCAGTTCGATTAAGCTATAGCAAAACTCACATATAAATAAATATAAATGTGTGAAATTAACCACTTGAACTCGCTCTACATGTTTGTCCTCACAATCCAATTGCAGCAAACAGACTTTCAATATTCACCACTTTTCCGTTTTTATTTGCCAACTTTTCTCTAAACGCGTTTTTCAGTGTGAGTCGAGTTTTGAATTATAAACATAAGCACAACATTTCACAACAAAAAACGAAATAAAAAGTTAAATGAAATATATATAAAAAAAACAAAAAAAAAAAAACAAGGAACATTAAGTGAGGCGAAGTATTAGCAAATTTTTAGAGCTGGTAGCGTGTAAGCGCAAGAAATGTGAGCTGAAGGCGAAAGAAAACAAATAATAAATGAGAATTCATGTGTACAAAAAACAAAAAAGAAGAAATAAAACAAATCTATTGTAATGAGTTTGGTTTTTTAAATTAGTCGGGGCTGGGGGTGTTTCTTTTACAGGTCGAACCCACTAGACACCAATACATGTGAAGAAAATCCTTTATTTTTCAAGAAGAATAAATCTACTTTAAAGATCGCTGATGCCGTTGATACATGCAAACTTGTTATTGCGACTTTGCCAAATGCATAGAAAGGAGAGTGAAGAAAGAAAAGATATTAAATTATTTTCCCTGGCGGCCATGCCACATTACTACGATTGAGCGGACTGAGCAACACGTCGAAATGATAAAAAAAGAGTGAAAATTATGGGACCCCAGGAACGAGCAAAGTGCTTTACGAAAATAAAACTCATTGTAAATTTAACTGTTAACTCACTGTTGAGTCACTGTAAAGTCGCCGTTTAGTCATTATTTAGTCACTGTCAAGTCACTGTTTAGTCACTTATTAGTCACTATTAAGTCACTGATCAGTCACTGTTGGTCACTGTTGAGTCACTGTTTAGTCACTGTTGAGTCACTGTAAAGTCGCCGTTTGGTCATTATTTAGTCACTGTCAAGTCACTTTTTAGTCACTATTAAGTCGCCGTTAAGTCACTGGTTGCTCACTGTTGAGTCACTGTTTAGTCACAGTTGAGTCACTGTAAAGTCACCGTTTAGTCGCCGTGTAGTCATTATTTAGTTGCTGTCATAATCACAGTTTAGTCAATCTTTAAGTCACTGTTAAGTCATTGATCAGTCACTGTTTGGTCACTGTTGAGTCACTGTTTAGTCCCTGTTGAGTCTTTGTTGAGTCACTGTTAAGTCACTATTTAGTCACTGTTTAGTCTCTGTGTGTCAACTCCTCTTCCTACCCACCCACACACAAACACACAAACCACTTGCTGCTACGGCAAATGGTAAAAATGCTGTTACCCTTGAAAATACAAAATGAAAAGACAAGGCGTACTCAAAAGAATCAAAAAAAAAATCTTTCTAGTTTTAGTCCCCGAGTCGAAAGTACGTAGAAGAGCTTCGCTCTAAAAATGATTAATTAAAAAACGAGAAGGCCTGAATAGCCTTAGCGTACTTCGACCAAACTTCGCAGATCAGCTTAAAAACATGACGTGTTTAAGAGCAGTAATATTGAGAACAAATCAGTTTTCTTACTAAAACCCATTTTCCGAACGAACTTTGTATGGCAGCTACAGAAGTAGCGTCCGATCCGGTCGGTTCCGACATATAAGCAGCGCCGTAAAATAGCTTCAAAACTGGGGGACTACCGAAGAAAAGAGAACAGACGGACAGACGGACGGAAAAGCTTAACGACTCAGCTCGTCATGTTGATCAAGAATATATATACTTTATGTGGTCGGAGATGATTCCTTCTATGCGTTGCAAACTTCTGGACAAAATTATAATACACTTTCAAGTGTATAAAAATGGGCATAAAAACCACCTTAATTGACTTGGCCTAAGCGAAATTGAGGTTTACGAAATGGTGTCAGCCCATAAATGATTTAGCAGGTTCCAAAGCACCCAAACAAAGCTTCCAATTTAGTGCGGATTTTTATTTTCATATCAAAACGAGAGCGTAAGTATAAAGTCGGCTGTGACCAACTTCGATACACCTTTGCTAAATCATGAAAAATTCATGTTTAACAGTGCTCCTTCGTTCCTTAGTTGAGTCGACCATCCGAGAACGTTCAAATAAAACTTTGCTTTTAGGGGTGGGAAGGGGGGGATCTTTGTTAAAGAGTAGAATTTTAGTGGGGGGGGGTAGGGGGGGGGAGCGAAGGGGGTCTCTATTTTCGCTTATAACTTGAGAACCGTTCATCCGAAAGAAGCATTTGTCCCTTACATGTCAAACCTCAATCTTTTACCATCTCTGAGATCGACGCGTTCATACGACAGACGGACATGCCTCAAATCGACTCGGCTGTTGATGCATATATATACTTTATAGGGTCGGAAATGTTTCCTTCTTCCTGTTACATACATTTGCCCCTATCAGGGGCGATAAAAATGAGTCGACCAAGAAAATCTCCAGTAAAACAATCGGAATGAAAAACTCTAATAAAGCCGTAATGCTTTCAAAGCACTTTTCCACTCTGATTGAGGCACCACCAAAACAGGGGTTTTAAAAGCAATAACAGCTTAGTACGGCATAGAAAAACGTTATTTAAGCAGTCTTTATTTACGATGTTTGGGAATAAAACGAAATTATTGGTTGTTAAATCAAGGCTGTACGGCGGATGATCCATCGATTCGATGTTTTGGCCGGATTTGGCTCGACTTGGAACACGGTCGATTGCTGTTTTGTTTACGGCTCATACGCCGTATATATCGATGATTCGCCACCTGTGACGATCTTATAAACGTCTTTTGAAGCACTGTGATCGAATTTTTTGTAGCCATACGAATCTTTGCTTTTTTTAAAGCGATAATCAACTTATGCTGAATCCAACGCGAACAAACCTTTTTACGGAAAGATGATCATCAGAGATCTGTCGTTCACATCGTGCGTCTAAATTTTTAAAGTTTAACAAGCAGAGAGCGGTGAGTCAGGCTACACATGAGCTGCGCGTTTTCCAACTCTGTTTCTCCCGACCGCCTTCTTGAGACTACAACAACTTAACGGCGTTTGCCATTGCTTTTTCGAAGAAGAGAGCGAGAGCAATAAAAGTTATACAAACCCATGTCTTACTTATGAGTATGCTGTGGCATGTGGGGCCGCTTACTACAGAATCAACCACTTCGATGGAGCAATTAGTATTAGATGGAAAATTTGCTGGGTTCTTTTGGTGACACCGCATCTGTCAGAATAAAAAAAAATTTTTTTTTTTTTTTTTTTTTTTTTTTTTTTTTTTTTTTTTTTTTTTTTTTTTTTTTTTTTTAAAAAAAAAAAAAAAAAAAAAAAAAATTAATGGTTGTTGCCTCTTACTAAAGCTCTTAAGGAATATAGTCATCTCGCTCTAACCACAACCTCTTGGCGCCATAAAGTATCTTTTTGGGTCATATCGTTTAAAAAAAAAAAAATTGCAAGCAGTGCAAATTTTCTCACCAAAAAAAAAAAAAAAAAAAAAAAAAAAAAAAAAAAAAAAAAAAAAAAAAAAAAAAAAAAAAAAAAAAAAAAAAAAAAAAAAAAAAAAAAAAAAAAAAAAAAAAAATACTAATTGTTCACACACACCGTCCAAAAACATATACATCAATCGCAAAAGAACAACTGATTTTTTCAACTTACTGAAAACAACACAAATAGCGATAGAACATCAAAACGATTATGCTTACGTTTTATGCTTTAAGCCCCGTATGAAAATGATGAAAAATTTCACAAGTTTACAAAAAGGGGCCAACTTTTGCAACAGAGAAGCTGCAATCGTTAATTATGTATTTTTGGCCACTGAACTCAAATGAATTGTCCGTTTTCTCCCAGCTCGTCAGGCTTACGAGATATTCGTAGTTTTTGGGCTATAGCTATTAACTTTTTTTTAAACTAAAAATATCTAAAATAAGAAGGAACAAACGACTACTAACTATTTTTTTAAACATTTTTAATATAAGAAATTTTGCAGGAATTTTTCAAGTTTGGAAAAATAGATTTATTTCAAAAATATCTAAATTTTCATTTATAAGTCCCAAAATTTTACTCTTATCAGCTAAATCAAAACTTTGTGATTGTTTTTTCTGTAAAGTTATTCAATGCAGCTCAGATAAAAACAAATTTGTTTAAATAAAAAAAAGGGACACTTAATGTGGGCCACCAGGACCAACAAATGTGTAAGAAAACCTCGCTATATATGTTTGAACATTGAATAAATAGTACATCATTAAAGTAACTGGCTTTACAAAGTTTATTACAAAATATATAAAAAAGAAACATAGGCTTAAATACACAGCCGCTGACTAAAAATCTCTATTTATGATCCTCCATCGGTATTTTGTAGTTTCCTGAATAAATGCTGTCAATGCCGCCCAGGGCTCTCCATTTAGGATTCGTTTAGTCTCCTTTGCTGATAAAATGCTTCAATTGAAGTGTAGCAACCGAATCTCGGCTAATATGGGGCAACTTGACAGAAAGTGTTGGATGTCATCTCGTTCTCTCAGATTACAAAGGCTACATTCCTGAGATCCATCTTACCTGTATGGAGTTTTGCATTGAGGCTAAGCGTTTCGCACCTGGCTCTACAAATCGCACTAATTCGGGAGATGCCCAAATCATCGTTAAAGTAATTAAGATCACCCAGATTATGCAAAAGTGATTTATACATTAACCGCTCGTTACTGACTCTGGCCTGGTCTATAAAAATTTCGCTTTCCGCTATGCAAATTTTGCTAATGATTTCCGCATGTGAATGCTGTCAATGTGAGGGGTTGCATCCGTATTGGTTTCATAATTGACATAAGCAAAATGTCTTTGCAGGTATAAGGATACAGCGAAGAAGCCCCGTTTCTATTACATGTGAGTGGAAGTCGAAGAGTGTCTTAAAAAGAAGGTTAAAGGACGCTCTATGGATACCGCAAGTAACCCCAAATCTCTGCTGCATAGCTCTGAATAGACCGCACTACAGCAAGAAAGAGTGCATACTTGATACTTGGCTTAACGTTCTCTCTACCCAACAACGCTTTCCATGAGCAGTTGATAGCTATTTTGGACTCTTTCAGTTTCTCCTTGATATGCTCCGTAAAAGACATATTTGCTGACAAGAGAACTCCCAGGTACTTGTATCTTCTGACTATTTCTAGTGGGACACCCTCCATGTTCCAGGTTTCATTTCGAGCCCATCGGCCTCCACCTGCCCTAACGACCATTATCTTCGATTTCTCCGTATTGATTTGCAGACTCCACTGGTAACAGTACTCCGTGACTTTGTTGATCATTTGCTGAAGCATGTGCGGGCTGTCGGCCAAAATACACATGTCGTCGGCATACATTAGCGTCTTAATAGTTTGGCCCGTATTGTTTCTCCTCCGGGCAGGTTATCAGTGATATCGTCTACATATGAGAAAAGTAAAGGACTCTGCTGGTTTTAAACCAATCCGAAATTGTGGTTCCATCCCCACACTGCGGCACTATTATCTGCATATAGATTTTTGTAACGCACACAAAATTTTGGTAGATAGGCCCAAGCTGCCAAGTTTGTAGAAGAGACTTCTCCGGTTCACTCGTATCGAAAGCAGCCTTAAAGTCGATGAAAAAAATATACAACTTTTTACCTTTCTGCAGGAAGGAATTCGATATGGCAGTAAGAGCGAAAATGCTGTCCATAGTCGAATAGCCTTTTCGAAAGCCAAACTGGCACTGGCTGAGCGCGTCCGAATCCTGACCCAACTTCTTAAGCGGCTAAGAAGAACTCTGCAAATATTTTCATTACTATTTAAACAGGAGATGCCTCTGTAGTTGTTGGCCAGGGTAGGATCTCCTTTTTTGTGTATGGGGATAATAATACTTTGCTAAAAGGACAGGGGAAATGAACCTTTTGTGAAAAGATCATTGTAGGCCATCGTGAGCAGATCAATGAAACCCGTTGTCGCATATTTGAAGAACTCTGCTACGATCCTATCCTCTCCTGGCGCTTTATTCCTCTTGATAGAGCTTATGGCATACATTACCTCCGTCGTATTAAAATTTCTGTCAAGCTTGTTCGACTGAATAAGAGGCAGGGCAAATTGGATTTGTTACCAGTTTCCGACATATAAATATTTACTCACATATCTGGCACAAATTGAGCCCGGAAGTCCCGGAACAAAATGATTTTTTTCAGAGCACAATTTCAGCTCATCTTCACTGAATCCGCTACTGTGTGTATATGCTGTAAATTTTTAGCTTATTCTTCATTCGAAAGTTTGTATGATAACCACTGTTGTCAGTAACCATTTAAACATCTTCTAAGCAGCTTTTTTAGTCGAATTCAAATTTCTACCTGTCGACGGTTTCTGTTTCATAGAGTCTATGGTCAATAGGTGGCTTAGTCAGTTTCCCTGTACAACAAAACTTTCCAAAATATTATTTTTTCACGGTTATCACACTTGCACTAAGCTGTGTCATTGAACTAACAAACTTCTCTACTTTCAAATCTGCAATCAATTAAAAATTTAAATTCCACTTCCCATATTGCGCATCACTGATCTAGCCTAATCTGATTTGAATTTTTATTTTTTTTGGTGTTTGGGACCCACAAAATACTAAAAGAAAAACACTTTTGATTTTTCAAATTTTCTTAATGGTTTTTATTGAAATTTTGTCATTTGTTTTCTCTTAGTTTTCTCTATAGCTTTTCTTTCGTTTCTTTGCTAAATTCAATTTTTCCGCCTTTTGCCAATAAGAACTAAAACCGTTTACATAGCTTACAATTTGTTGTATAGAGTTTTAATTTTGTTTTGTTGTTTTTTTTTATGTTCTTTTATTATTTATCATAGAGTTTTGGTTTACAAATATTTCGTCTAAGCGCTAATTATATGCAACTGCGTTTTTTCAAAAAACAAAACTATTTTAGTTTGGAAAACTGTTGTGTTTCAGTTAACTGCAAGTAAATAAAAAATGCATAGTGTTTTTTTTTTTTGTGGTTTTTGTTGTTTGTTTTTGTTATATATTGGAATTGTTTTATTTATTGATATAAACACATATTTATTAGAAATAAACATAATAAATTCTAGGCATATAACATAAAAATTATTAATTGCACGAAATGTCTCCCTGGTGAAGAACCCAATTCTTAGCTCAGACAACAACCAAACCGAACGAAAAGCAAAGAAAGGTGGAGAGTAGGTGGAGACTAGGGAGAGAGATACAGAGAGAGAGAGAGGTGGAAGGAAGTATTGGAAGAAGTTGATGCCCCATTGACGCTACTAACTGGATGGAATGTTCTTACTATTTGTGTGGTTCTGCATTTAGTTTTCAATTTACTCTGGCTGCAAATGCTAAGAAATTATGTTTGATGTTCATAAATATATATAAATATATTTCTTGTGTGTTTATTTCGTCATATACATAAATTGAATTTTGTATATTTAATTTCCGTTTTTTGTTTGTATATAATTCTGCGTTCTGCTTTTGTTTTTTGTTTTGTTTCCGTTTTTGTAATATATAAATTGAAAACTTAATTGTAAATGTAAAAATGTTAAAACTACATTCAATTATAAATAATGTTTATTATTTATATATGCAATATTTATAATTAATTAATTAGCATAGTTTACGTTACGTTTATGTAATTTAAAGCAATAACAAGCCATTTTTATAGTTTATGTTTTTCTGTTTGTTTTTTGTTTGTTTGTTCAGTATTCTGTGTACTAATTACTGCAAAATTGCTTCAATTTGTTTGACCCTCCTCGACATTTGCATAAATTCTTTAATAATTTAGCCGAATTGCATCGTCTATGCTGTCTACAAAGGTGGAATTAATTTGTTATGTTCACAAAATTTACAAAAATTACTTCCTCAAACTCAAAACTCAACCCGAACCAAGACGACACCCATTTTTTGGATTTTTGCATCAATTTTTGTTGCTGTTGTTGTTGTTGTTTTTGTGGGTTTTCATTCTCTGTTTTGTTTTTTACTCGCTTTAACATATATAAAAAATATGATTATAATTATTTGCTAAAAACCTCTAAAAATGTACGCCATGTTTTGAAGCATTTAGAAATTGCAAAGAACATCGATTCAACGATGATACGCACACACAAAATCTTTCACCACAGTCCATCGGTTGGATCGGGACTATTACAAAAATGGTATCAAACGTGCCAGCCTGAGCGCATTGTCCAGAAAAGCGGTCCACAAGTCGTTCAAACGTTTCGAGCGCGACATCAGAAAGCGCCAGGTGAGCAAAACGGCCACCACTTTGGTCAGCTGATGCATATAGTACATTCTGCAGGAGAAAAGAAAATTAGTATCGAATTGGAATTATCCTTTGATGGGCTTCTTCAAACTTACCTGACCATACGCTTTCTGCTGGCGGGCAGCGATTCGGGTCGCTGCTTAAACAGAAATTCCCTGAAGCCCAATACATAACGTTCCACATACTTATCCCAGTGTATGTGACGCACATCGAAGACAAAAATCTCACGATCCTTGGGACTGAGCGTATGCAGCAAAGCATTCACATTATCATCCTTGAAACGCCATTGGCGTGTGGCAAAGTACTCTAAGCATTCCACAGCTTTGGCAATTTTGTTTTGTACGTTGACAACACTGGCACACACAAGGAAAGGAAGGTGTAAGAGTATTAGTGAGCTTTTGAAAGCTCTACAAAGATCAGAGCAAAAGTTCACCCACTGGTGGATTACTTACAATGGCTTCTTGCCCATGATGCGGGCCACTCCATCCAGTATGTATGCCGGTAGAAAGTGTTTTAATATACAATTCAGCGTATTTATGGGACGATTCATGCGCAGCTCACCCGTGGGATACCACAGGCAACCCTCTAAAAAAGGAAGGAAAGGGGAGAACAGTTTAAATAAAAAAACATTCTAGCACTCCTCCTGCTCCTACTCACCCAAGGGATGCTTGCGCACGCTGGTCATGGCATTCTTCACAAACTCAGACCAAAGAATGGGATTACGTTGACCGGTGCAACAATTGTAGATGAGTAGATTATTGGATTTATGCATCGCTGTGCGCCAGGCGGCGGCAATCATTAGATTAATCACAATATCGACAGGTACCATATCGGCCACATAGTTCTTCTCGCACATCATGGAGCGGAATAGGCCCTTGGCCAATGCCGAGACTAGACCCGTTGGCCCATTGAAGTTATCCACCCAACCGGCAAAGGGCTCATTCAGGCTGGCAGTCACTGTGTGTGGAAATGAGGAGAACAAATAGTTTTTGAAAAATCGAAAAATTTCAGCTATTCGAATATAGTGTGCTATTTTTATCAGTATTTTGCAAACTTTATCTGGAAATCATTTTGTAGTTAATCTTTTTTTTCTTAGCTTTAAAATAAATATTTCCAAACATTTCTACGATTTTTTAAGGCAAAGATACACCATTTTGAAGACAAGTACTTAAATTGACAATTTTTAATATTACCATTTTAGTGCCCAAAAGTATGCAACAAACATTGAGTCCCCATTGCATACTTATGGGCATATGCAATTTTTTCAATTTTAACTAAAGTATTTACCATAGCCTATCTATGCATTGAAAAATCGTAGAATTGCTGGGGTTAGTTTATTTGAAAGCTAAGAAGAAAAACTGTTAAATGATTGAACGGAGATTTGGGAGATATGTACGTGGAAAAGGGGGGGGGGGGGAAGGAGATTCTTTAAAAAAAAACAAAACATGACTAAAACTGAGGGGTCAAAATATGAAAAT
>JAEIFU010003979.1:0-21440 GCA_018904235.1 Lordiphosa stackelbergi | reverse complement strand
ATTCGGTTTATTGGTTTAGAAATATTGAGTTAGACATTCTATTGCTCAAGTACCACATCTTTCAGACGGTTCTAACTTTATTATAAACTCACTCAAACAATTCCCATAACCTGAGCTAAGCCGGTCAGTATAAAATAAATGAAATATATTGTATATTCTCATCATCTTAATTAAAAAAACATTGAGAGAGTACTTTCTATATATCTAGTTTTTGCCCGTGTCCTTTGGCTACCCTGAGCCGTGCGCTTTGGCACGCGCTCAATGTCAAAGAACACAGGGCCCAGCCCTCAAGTGGCTCGCTCGCTCGTCCGCCCGCTAACGAGCTGTTAAAAATAAAACATGATAAAAATTGTTGTCAACAAAATGTGGAAATATATGAAAAATTAAGTGAAAACAGAAATACAAATCATCAGCACGCACCGACCGACTTCTGATTCCAAAGAAAAACCATTCAAACTTTTTCCATTGATCTAAATTACAACAAATTCCATTTCAAACACTTTTATTCACTTCGGCAAAGGCAACGCATTTAAAAATAAATAAATTATTGTAATACCCAGAATTAATCACTTTTTCAAAAGCAACGCCAACCTGAACACGAGGCATTTGCCAGCCATATAAAATGTCTTGTTTACAACAAATGCACATCACATTGTTTACAAATATATAACAAAAAGGAAAAAATTCAACAACAACTAATTTTTGCGGCTAATCATTTTCCAAGCCTTGACACACTCTTTTTTTGTAGCCATTAAATTTCTATGCTAAGAATATATATATTTGATTTCTTGGATATATAGTAAATTGTGTATGGCTGTGATTAGACGCACATCAAACTGCAGTTTTGGCTCCAAGTAAAAAAACACAAAACAAATTTCATAGCAGACGTCGCGCTGTTGCGTTTCTTTATGGCTTTTTTATTTACATGAAATGAGGAGCAGCCTGGCTCCTAAATTAGCTGCCGTGCGACACTCGAAAATCACAACAGCAACAAATTTAATAAAAAAAAAGCCCCAGTGAAAAAAAGTAAAAGGGCGGACACGTTGTCTTTTTTTTTTGGTTCTTTTTTTTTATGGCCATTTTCATTGTAATTTTTTAGTGTTCAGAGGGGCACAAGGTGTTGTCATTTTGTGTGTGTTTTGTGTTTTGGGCTCTTAAACACTTTAAGTAAGTGTTGCTGGGACGGGACTATTTTTAAAATCATCAACCCTCCTGACCGACGGCGGGCGTGTTCCTTCTGTCCAGCCGTAAGTTGGCATGTTAATTGAGTGCCTAGAGAGGGGAAAATAATATTGAGTAATGAATTTATTTATGTGAATTTTTGGGAGGCAAAAAATTGTAAATTAGCTTAGATGAGTGGACCATTCAATGACATGTTGAGGTGTTAATTAGAACTCAAAATTTTTGGCGAGAAGCATTCAAAATAGTGTCAAAAGATAAGCAAATTTATTTTTTAGATTGGTCCATCAGGAACCGCAGTCCAGTTGTTGAAGGTCATGGAAAAACAGGGAACAACAATTTTGTCAGATTGTTGGAAGGCGTATAATTGCCTGGAGGAAGAGGGACCGAAACGAATAACGGTTAGCGTTATGGTTACTGTTGGCCGATCGTTTTTTTTCGGTTACGGTTATATTACGGTTGTGGGATATGGGTTACGGTTATTAACCTTATTCTTTTTCGGGTTTTGTTAAAGTTAATTTTTTTTGTTTTTGTTGAGGAATGTTTTTACCTACTTATTAAAAATAAACAAACAAACACGAGTTTTTGATTTTCCAATATATTTCAAAACCCCTTGGGGATTCGTCTTCAGGGGAAAAAGGCACAGCGTCCGCTTACAGCTTGGTTGACAAATAATTTTCTGTAAAAACCCATAAAACGCCGCAATCAGGTTGACATAGTAGTAGTTACAATTACTTTAATTTAGAGTAGAGTCCACAATAAACTTGTCAAGAATCGAAACGCGAATAAAAATTGTTCATTCCTCTCTTCTTGCCAGATGTAGGCATGCCCATAACATTTTCCTCTTAATATCAGTCAAATTCAGTTAAAGAGAGTAAGGCTGCCTTCACACTGCGCTATAGAAAATTTGGCCAAATATTAGGCATAAAACCCCTTTTCAAAAAGTGCTCAAAACTTTACTTTTTTGTCTTATTAGTTCACAAATACATCAGTTAATGTTACATTTTACCTACGAATTTTGATTTAACAGAACTCTGTTAAGTAAGCAGCTGATAAAGTCAGGTTATGCTAACGAATGACAGTTCAATGTTAAGCGCAATGATGCAATTTGCAATGGCCAAATATCAATAAAAACAGAAAGTTTTGTCGAATATTTTTAATAGAATCTAATCGTTGTGGTATGTACTAAGTGTTAGTATCTTTGATCTGTAGAAATTAGTCGTTGGCGTCTTTTGTAGTTGAGGATATTCGCGATTCATCTAAAAAAAAAAAAAAAAAAAATTGGGAAAATTCAACTTTTGCAAAGCCATACCAAATTTTGTTTAAGATTTGTTAGAGCTGTGACTTTTACCTCCTTTTAGAGCTATCAATTCCACATCTGTTTCTATAACTCAACCGTCATTATGTGCCATTCTTTTAAAAATTTCCCTTTTAGGACTCAACCTCATTTTCTTCAATGCCTACTTGCATGTCAAATGAAAAAATGTGACGAGTCGAGATTTTATTTTTGATTGCTTTAGAAAGGGGTTAGGCCAAAGTCTTTCAGTCGCATATTTAAAAGAAAAAGAAAGAATATTTTCAAAGAAATAAAATAAAAATTTAACCGAATAGTGCAACAATTTGAACGCAGAAAATCAATTCTAAGCCATTGAGAAGCACATAAACGCAGAGTGTCGTTCAAAAACCATTTGTAGTCTTCCGTCTACGAGATCAGTATTGTGCAATTAGAAATGACAGTAAGAACACCAATAAAAATTCTATTATATGACCAGCTTACTCGATGGCAGGTTTAAAGCACGACCTTCTGTTTATGACCTATGATATATTTTTGAATGTTAGTGAATGTACAGTAACTTTTAGAGACTATAGAAATTTATGACCATTTTAAATGTTGAATTTTGTGGAAATGCAATTTGTTCAATTCATGTTACCCCGAAAAACTAAAGTTATCAAACCGAGGGAGAAACCTTGGTTTAATGATGGGATAAAATCAGCAATAACTCGGCGAAATACTGCTTTTAAAAAATGGAAGAGGTTTAAAACGACAATTCTTTATTCAGAGTTTAAGCATCTGAGAACAAATGTTGTGAAGCTGATAAAGAACGCCAAACGCTCATTCTACAGTGAAAAGCTCGTGAAAACAGTATCTACACGTGAAAGATGGAGAGACCTTAAAGAACTTGGGATAGGGAAACAAAAGACTTCACCCCATGTAGAGACTGATGTACACCAGCTAAATGAAAAATTTGTGCAATGCCAAGTACCTGAAGCTACGTCTAATACATATATTGATTGCGTACCTTATAACAATTGTGATAGTAGTTTTAATTTTGCATGTGTTAGTCAATGTGATGTTCTAGCGTCTATTTTAAATGTAAAATCTAATGCAGTAGGCCTGGATGAAGTAAGTCCAACATTCTTGAAAATCATTTTACCTGGAATTCTACCTCATATTACCCACATTATAAATACCGCCCTGACTACCTCGGTTTTTCCAGACAGTTGGAAAGTGGCAAAAATACTGGCTATTCCAAAAACTAATGGAGACTTTCGGCCAATTTCAATTCTACCATTTATTGCAAAGGTTTTCGAAAATTTGATGGCCAGTCAAATTAACGAATTTATGCTTAGCAACCACCTTCTGAGCGACAATCAATCCGGGTTTAGGAAAAATAGGAGCTGCACGACAGCTATACTAAATATAGTTGAGGACATCAGAAAAAACATGGATGATGGTAACGTTACTCTTCTGACACTGCTTGATTATAGCAAAGCTTTTGATACCGTCAACCATGACATATTATGCGCTAAACTGAAAAATCTCTATTGTTTCTCGAGTACTGCACAAAAACTAATGCGATCCTACCTAACCAATAGGCGTCAAGCTATTGTTACATCGTCCGCCTCTTCGTCATTTCTGTCCCTTAAGCGTGGAGTCCCTCAGGGATCAGTTCTTGGTCCATTGTTATATTCTATTTACGTAAATGATCTCCCAGATGTTTTGTCAGAATGTGTAGTCCATATGTACGCTGATGATGTTCAAATGTATGTTTGTCGTCCATTGTCCAAAATTAATGAATGTGTTACTGTGTCCAACAGTGAGTTATCTAAAGTTAGTGTGTGGTCAAACAAGAATGGACTAGGCTTAAACTCGATAAAATCGAAATGTATTGTAATATACAAAAAAGCGTTAGAAACAGAAGACTTGCCAAAATTAAAAATTGAGAATAAAACAATAGAATATGTAGAAAAAGTATGCAATCTGGGTATAACGCTCAATCAAACTCTTTCCTGGAGTGATCATATAATCAAGGCTACAGGTAAAATATACGGATCCCTCAGACTACTGTATCTCACACAGCACTTTCTCCCTACTCATATTAGACTCTTAATAGCTAAGACCTGTTTGACTCCCTGTCTCTTCTATGGAGTGGAAATTTTTGGCAACTGTGATGCAGCTAGCAAAAAAAAGCTGAACGTCGCCTTCAACAACATAGCTAGATACGTTTTTGACCTAAAGCCAACTGACCATGTTTCAAATTACTCCAAAAAGCTTTTTGACCTCAATTTAGATAGTTGGATACAATACAGAGCATTGATATTTTTACATAAGCTTATTAGTACCAAAGAACCAAAGTACCTCTATGAAAAACTTGAATTCTCTACATCACGACGTACTAATAATATTGTCTGCTTAAGACATCAGTTATCCTCATCCGAAAAACATTTTTATATATACCTCCCGCCCAATATAAAAACCCCAATTAATGCTCACCACAATTAAAGTTAAATTATTTTAATTATTTTTTGTACGCCCTTCCCAAAAAATACATGCAACTAATAACAATAGGAAGTAAGAGTAATAATAAATAAAAAGAAAGCAAAGCTAACTAAACGTACTGATACCGAAGTTTTGATATAAATGAACCGGGTTTTCAAATGAGTTTTGAGGATTTTTAAAATAATTTTTAATCGTTTTTGAGAAATTGGTGTATTTTATTTTATTTAAAGTAATTTCAGGCTGCATAATTTGAATTTAAAATAATTCTTTTACTTTTAGATGATCAAAGAATCGATTCCAAGTGAACAAGTTTGGCTCCCGTTAGTCAGGGATAAAACATCAATTAACCAAGACACATTTACGTTTGTATTAACATCAATGTAAGCATCCGGCTCGAAGGACCAACATTTGGTGTTGAAGCTAAAGGTTGACGATAGAACAGACGATAGAATTAACTTTATCAAAAGTCTTTCAGAAAGTGACACAAAAATTCGCGATGTCTAGATCAGAGGACGAACCTTGAAACAAAGCCAAATAGATTTTATTCACACCGTTCTCCTTTCCTTTGATCTAGTAGCCATACTTATTCTTCTATGTATTATTCAATACTTTCTTACTACTAAATAAACATAGAACCGAAATAGGTTGCTGGGTATAAATTAGTCTACTCTCCCTGGCTTGTTTTGTAGTCTAATAAACGCCACGATTTTTTCCCTGCCAACTCAATGCTGCATTCCAATCTCTTCCAGAGAGAAAGAGAGAACGACGTGGACTGCTCACTCACAAAGCAATCTGCAGGTGTTCCTTTCGTTGTGATAAACAAATTGTTTGTCTTCGTTCCGTTATTTCTCTCCTTTATGTGCCGTGTGCTTAAATTCTTTTCATTTTACTTTCTGGCTTATTGGAAAATATTTTTCTTGGCAATTTAGTTGAAGTTTTTCCCAACGTTGCCGTGCAACATGTGTTCGGTCTCCCTTTGCTTGCTTTATTTATTTAATAAGCCAGTTTCAGACAGTTTCAGACAATTCGCATCTTCAACTGCATTTACTTGGCCCGTTTTTTTGCGTTATTGAAACGAGAAATGCCATGAAGTTTTTATTGTAAAATTGCAACAATTTTGTATTCATGGCATTGCTTGGGGTCGTGTAGCATGACCAATAAAATGATGACCTTGATTTTGAACTTATTTGCATGAAAAATGCAAAACATTAAAATTGAGGCCAATGACGGGAACAGGGCGAGGAGGCAAGGTCTTGTTAAGGTGTGGAGGGATTTTCAAAAGAAAAAGTAAATGTTTCGACTTTTATAAAGCCTAAAATTAGTTTACAAAGCATTAACAGTATGTTAAGTTAACAGTGCTGGTGGCTAACATTGATAGACTTCTGTTATAAGGTCAGATATAGAAAAGGGGCAAATTCAACAAGTCTTCGAAAAAGTCTCCGACCGACAGTCGAAGGGCCACCAGAAAATCTATTGATCTAGAAATCATCATCAATTTTGAATTAAAAAGAGTGTGTTTTTGCAGAGACCTGCAATGTGAGCAGAGAGATTACGTTGCATTCACCACGCATACATACGCAAAAGACACTTTGAAAATGTTTTGTCTCGACAAATCGGTCAGTGAATCGAAAAAAAGGTTGAGGTTTTTAATTTTGCTTCCTCTTGCACTTCAAACATCTTAATTGGCTTCTCTAAAGCACTCACAACCACGCATACATACGCAAAAGACCCTTTAAAAGTTTGCTCTCGACAAAACGGTCAGTGAATCGGGGAAAAAAGGTTAAGGTTTTTAATTTTGCTTCCTTTTGCACTTAAAACATCTTAATTGGCTTCTCTAAAGCACTCACAACCACGCATACATACGCAAAAGACACTTTAAAAATATTTGGTCTCGACAAAACGGTCAGTGAATCGAAAAAAAAAGGTTGAGCGCATCGTCTATTGAGCAAAAACAGAATTGAATGTGTCTTTTCGCTCTCTAAGGTTTTCTGCGAGCTCTTCTTCTTCAATCCTTCCAAAAAAAATATATTTAAAAATTGCTGGACTTAAATATTGCAACTTTTATTGCTCTAGCAAAACCCTTTTCTTCATATCAATTATTCACTATTTTTGGGAATCCGTCTCTCGTTTTTCATTTGGTGGCCCGCCTGTTTGCCATTTATCTATATCGAAGCGACATTAAGAATACAATGACCACACTTCTTGACATACCATGGTCAAATTTTTGTGCATTTGTCAAAGCGTAAATAAATCACAAAAACGCCAAACAAACAAAATTTCTTCTTTTTTCTTTCTATTTGCGTTTTGGGGGGCTTTTGTGAAAATGTCTCATGCACTCGAAACAAAAATCAAGTTAATGAGGAATCTGACACAGTTTTAGAGTCGCCTACGCCCACTTGCTCCCCGGGAAGATTAGGATGTTTGTTTTTTTAGCAAAGAGAATCAACCTCGATTCCGTTGATGATGACAGCTTCAAGCGAAAGTTGGCGTTGAAAATATCAAAAATAAATATCAAATGCAAATTTTATGCCACATTTAAAATAGCCAATGCAACATTTTGTAATTTATCAACGCCCGCGCCGCACAGCAGCACATGTGTGCGTGGTGTCCGGCAGGCGTGTGACTGCACCAGCTACAGCTGCGGTGGCCAAAATGCAAATGCAGACATTTCATGACACTTCTCTAAATAGTTTTGCGTGCGACGCAACACGGCCACCACAAATGGGGGGTAGGAACGCACACACACACACACACACACGGTCACTCGAGTGCCAAAACGTACCCGCACGCCATTAAAAATGTTGCGAAAATTACATAGCAAACTGAAAGGTGTTCTAATGAGGCGTGCGCCGGAGTCTTTGACTCGAGAATGAGGTGAGGATGTGTGTGCAAGAAAATGCAACATGATGATAATGATAGTGAGAAGGACAAAATCTGTGTTAAAAACATATAAACAAAAAAAAAAAAGGAATTTTAAAGTTTACTAAAAGCTGGAGAAAATTTGGGTATTTAGTTTGGGGTGGGCAATGGAATTTTGGCCAAAAGTCCCAATTTTTTGTTTGGGAAACTGGATAAAACTACAGTCGAAATTGATTTTGAATACCTATGGCTATTTTATGGCAAAATTTGGATCGTTTTTAGAATTTAGTTTTTGATAGGAAGCCGTTCAAAGATGATTTTTCTTAAAATTGCTGCAAAAAATTAAAGTCAAAATTCTTTTCGACTTCGTACTAGATTGCCTTAAAAAAATATAACAAAATTTCCATTCATTCATTTCCAAACAACAATTTTATGGGTTTTTGTTTTTGCATATGAGTGCCCAAAAGTACCTCACTTTACTTGCAATATTGCTTATATTTTTTGCTTTGAATTTTCATAAACTCGCTTTTTAAACTGGAAAAATATATGTATAAGAAAGAAAAAAAAGTAAAAAACATTTCAAAATATATAAATTTTTATACATCATAAACCAGGACAATATGTGGATACCGATTCAGGGTATCTCTGTTCCGTCCGTTCGGTGGAACGGCGTTGTGATTAAAAATGGTTAAAAATAAGGGAGGTAAAAAATAAGTATTTAAAAACAAATAAATAAAATTTGTAGTTAAAAAATTTTTCCACCCCCCTTCCCAACCCCTCCCATTTAAAAAAAAATTATAAAACAAAATATTTTTAATTATAAAGATAGAGGGTTATAGTTATATTAAAGTAAAATAAAAAATTAACCGATGAAATAAGAAAAGATAAAAAGAAAATTTATGGTTTTTTATGAAAAAAAGCGAAACCAAACCCCCACCAACCCTTTTTTCGGATGGTTACCCTAAGGAACGTAGGTGCACTGGTAAACATGTTTCTTTCGGGTTAATCGAAGTCGGTTAGAGCCGACTTAAACTTACGATCTCGTTGTTAAAAGTCGGCTAATTCGACTGCAACGGTCTTATTTGTAAAATAATATATTTTCATTTGAAATCCTTCATGGACTTTTAAACAGCCCTTTTTAAAACTTTTATAAATAAATCATGATAACTTGATAAAAAATATATTGATACCAAACAAATATAAATTACCAAAAAAGACATAAACCACCAAAAACCGATAATTGGGAACCCACAAAGCGGGTATACCGTCATATACAGATTACTGCATACCTCGAACGACGTTCGACAAATCCTACGACGTCTACATCCCAAGCCGAAGCAAACAGAAAAACCTACCTCATAGCAAAGCTAACGCCATAAATATGTACACGAATGGCTCGACGAAAAGGAGTTTCTCCCCCAGCCTAGAGCTAAACCTATTGTTCCGCCTTTGACCACTGCAGTGTGTACCAAGCAGAGGTAGTAGACATCCAGGAAGCTGCCACCTACCTTAGCGCACTTACGGTCCCTGAGACTTGACTCACATACAAATAAGTTCAAAACACTAACTGAATGTCGCTTCAGTATTCACCTGATATGGTGCGACACCGAAACATAGATGGAAATGAGCCTTCGGACAAACTGGCCCGACTAGGCACAACCATCGAGCTATATTCAGAGAAGAGCACGATATAGATGCCTATAGCTACCTACAAGCTTCACATAAAAACCGAAACTCTACGTCTTGCTACTGACAGGTGGAAAAAACCTTTCCTCGTGTTCAGCAGCAACACTCACGTGGCCAACATTCATCCTAAATTGTACTAACACACTTTTGCGTTACAGAAGGGAACATAGCACTTCTGGTAGGAGCCAACGGGTCACTGTCTTATTGGCAGACATGCAGCACGCTTAGGCGTAGCACACCTTCTGTGCCACTGCCCCGCTCTAAGTTGGAGGAGTCTTGGGATCCTGGGTCAACCCTTCTTAACCAATCTCTCGGAGACATCCGAGCTAGAGATCCCAGCTATATCATTCCCAATCTTGTTACTGATCAACATTATATGCTACCACACAATTCTGTAAAGTTTGATTCAAATCGGATGACTATAGCATACTGCTGCCATAGAAACGATCGGCCGAAAAGTAGTTCTAGTGGGAAAAACTTTTTTGTTTTCAATGGTAGATAGTATGTTTCAACACAATTTTCGAAAGTTTGATCAAAATCGCATGAATATATCGTATAGCTACCAAATAAGAATTTGGTCGATATCTTTCACGAGAGCTTGATAGTCCTGAGTTCAAGTACCAGTAAAGTAAGTAAAAAATGAAATTTTCAAAATTAAATCCAAAAATCTATTCACTGGGTGGTGGTGGTGTGGTAGGTCGTGCCCTCCGTCCTTCCCTTCCCTCTCCCATCTGACTTTTTTAAAGTCGGTTCCGATTGATTTCATATTTTATGTACTTAATTTACTCGACTCTCTCTCTCGACCCATGTCAATTCAAGAAAATACGTAAAGCCAAGTGCGAAATGTAAGCTTCTAAAACATCATATGCGATACCCCTAGAGACTGGTCTACCTACCCTCTACCACAATACGGTGGACACAAATTTAAAAAAAAATCATGGATCTACCTCAAAACAGACTTCCTAAGTTAGTCGCTATGCAAATTCTTAGGGACCAATCGCAGTGCTTTGCAGAATGGCAAAAAATGTTCCAGGCTAATAGTGTGATATGCGATATAGACGAAATAGCTGAATGGAAAAGAATGCACGACACTGTACTGGAAAGAGTTGATGAAGCCCAGCGGAAAGCCTTTGAGGTCACTGCTCGAAGGAGCGAAATTCTGATTTTGTATAAAGGCCTAAACTTCAACCTGGGTCAAAGAAATTACTTTAGAGATGACTCTTCGGTGGTTGCTATAAAATTATCAGCGACGAGAAGTGCTCGCTTTGCAACATGAGCGTCAGGGAGAATACCTTCCATTTCCGCTCAAAATGCCCAATTCTTGGAGAACTACGATTCAAATATTTCGGAGAAAGGTCCTTCACAATGGAAAAAACTAGAGATCGACACAACGGGCCTATCTCTCTGCTGCTCTTAAATATAGGCTCAAAATTGGCACAGAGGATTTTTAACAAAATGTATGATATTTTTAAGCTCCTTACTCCAGCTTCTAAGAAAATACATAAATATGCGTCGTAGGTGTTATAAACCCAATAAAAGACAGAATAATCTATGGGTTTATAAGAAAACCGTACCATCACTACGTGGCTTTGCGGCGGTTCAATGTTTTGCCTACATTAATTCAACAGCTATAGAAGTAACGTTATCGTGAGATTTCTGGAGTGAGAATAATCATGTTTAAAGCATAAGTGGCATTTGCGAAAACCTCTTTCCAAACAAATGGGGTATAGGGCGAGTTCAGGCTTGGAGGGTCATACGAGGGTCCGGTTCATGGTTCGATTCGTACTTCAGTTGATAGTTCGGTGTCCAGTTCAGTTCATGATTCTGTTCCTGAATCGGTTCATGATTTGGTTCATGGTTCGATTAATGACTTTGTTTAAGGGAACCAAAAACGCCGAGCTTAAACGGTTTTATCTGGTTTGGTTCTGAAAAGGATTGCAATCCCTTCTTCTTTCTGGATTTACTTTTTATAGGACTAAATTTCACAGCTATTCACAATGCGTGGTCTCTTTTTTCGCTATTTCCCCCATAAAATTCAACTGGCCCTCGCCTGTATTAATTTGCAAAGAACCAAACATAGATTCAAATATTTCCCATTGTATGGAATTAGAAATCGAACTAACAGTTCTTTCAATGCCCACTGCCTACTGCCCACTGTCCATTTCCAGTTGGCTTTGTTTTGCTCCAGCCAACACCTACACCTACCTACACCTACCCCTGGTAGCAATCGTTTGTTTATTTGCACAAATGCGTGCGCTTTCATTTCGGATTTTTCAGCTGAATTTCTTGGCCAGGCCAGGCCAGGCCGGGCCAGTCCAGGCGCAATTGCCAAACGAGGTAAAACTGGACAGTATGGAACAAATATGTATAAAATATAGATGCCATACGTTGGTGTATATGGAACTGCCTGTTGCTGTTTCTCTCTCTCTCTCTCTGTTTTGGATGGAACATATGTCTGCAATATGCAAAATTAATGCACAACAACTATGAGAAATGCCTTTCAGCCCCTCTGGACTGCCTCTCGCATCATTTTACATGAATTTTGACTTTGGCTGCTGCCGTTTCGATGTGTGTAAACATTGCGCAAGTTGAAAACAACAACAATAAAAAATCGAAAATTTTTAGATATTCATACGCCACGTTGTACGCGAACAAAAAGACGTCAGCGTGGGGGAGGCCCGAAATTTGACTACAAAAATGGGCAAAATACAGCAGCCTCAATTTGTGTGTGTGTGTGCGTGTGGCTTTTCGGCAATTTTGCGGCATGTTTTTCACACATTGGCGCGCAGGCGAGCTGCGAGTAAAAACAATTGGACCCGACGCCCTGGCTGCCATGGATATCCATTGTAGACGTTGTTGTTGTTGTTCTTGCTGTTGCCACTGTGTGGTTCATGATGATGCAAGTGCAAATTTATTTGCCACTTTGTTGCTTCGCGTGTTTGTTGCCCCTTCTTTTGTAAGTGAAATTTCAAATTTATTACGGCCTCTTCTTTCTCACTCTCTCTCTCTCCTCGATCTCTCCGTTTCAATTCGCTGGTCCAAAAGGCATTTGATTGATTTTGAAGTGGGGAATTTGAGTCGATTTTTTGTTTGTTAAGGCTTGGTGAGTGTGTTTTTGGGGCGTAGAAGAAATTTTGCGATTAATAGAAAATCTACTAAGAAAGTCATTCAAGCCCGAGTTTAATATACATTTAGGCTGCTCTCTTTACTATGTATTGTGACAGCTGCTGCGCTTAGGTATAGAAATTTCGTTCATCTGATCTTCAACCATTATCATGTATATTGTAGGGAACCTGAGTTTCGACTCCGAGAACTAGCTCCCTGAAAACGCTGTCGATACTGAGGGCAGTGTCATTTATCGAGTAATCGATACATCGATTGCGGTCGATGACAACTTATCTGCAATTTTAAGCTCTCTAGTTTTTCTTTAGCTGAATATATTCAACGCTGAGTTTTGATCAATGAATAAATAAGCACATAAATAAATGTCCGATCAAAAAACTGTGGCTCAACTGCTCGACACTTTTGAGCTGAATATATTCAACGCTGAGCTGTGTTGATGGATTAAATGTGAGTAATAAATATGCAAAACGTGTTTTCGTTGTCTGGCCCAGACCCTCACCCCAGTAAAATGTGCAGTAAGCATCTTTGGATTGGTTAAAGCTGGTACGGAAGTGGTGAATTGACATTTTTCTACTTATAATCAGGCCTGTTCCCGTTTCCGAATTCGATTAATGGGATTCGGTGAGAGCTGTGATTTCTAAGAGACGATTAAAGAATTCGGGCGAATCTTTTTATCATCAAGAGGGTCTAATGAAGCTAAATGAGGTTTTGAAGTTAAAAGCCGAAGAACACAGTCGGTTTTTGGTAGCGATCACATTTAACAATTTCGATTCCGCATGATTTCATCGGAATCGAAAAAGGGATAAGGCCTGAATTTAAAATTTCTTATAAATAAAATCTAAGTGTTTACCTAATACAATCAACACAATCAACAGAGATAGCCCACAACATCTGTTGTGAGGATTTCGGTAAACAGTCTGTCCAAAATTCATTGGAACGTAGAAGTTGTGAGTCGAAAAATATTAAATATAGCAATAAAGTTTTTAAAAAAGCTGTACAAAAAAAACTGTAGGATAGGTCGCTAAAGCCGAGTTATATATCTTATATAAGATCTAATTAACCAAGCTATGATCCAAGTTGTCTTAGGTTATTACAATTTAAGGTCTTTTAAATATGCCGAAAAGAGATTGTAATATCAATTAAGAAAACCACATAAACAAAAAAAATTTCGTCAACAATATCTTTTAATTATTTCTTATATACAAAACTAGTTCCTATATGCGTACGCTTCAATAACTGTTTAACACACACTTGATTTTATAACTTTCCATGTTCCTCAATTAGTAAAACTCAATAGCAAGCGAAAAGTTGTCTCTGGCATAGAGAAAATGCGCTTTTATTAGCTCGAACTCAAAACCATTACCATTTCTGGTCCAATTATGCAGGCAGAAGCAAATTAAATAGCAGTCAAATTGAGTGTAACTAATTTTATTGTGTCACTTGGATGGATAAACAAAGAGCACATATGGACTAATGTTACTTTTAAGTGCATCAAATGCTCTTGGGGGGAAAAAGTTGAAACAGTTTACAGTTGACGGAAAAGTTTAAGAATCTGTTTTCATAGTACAAGGGGACCATAGCTAATTTCGTCATCTTGCAAAGCGCTAAAACAGCCACAGCAGCAAAGAGTTACATTGGATATTTATATACATTAGCAACTACAACAATATTTATATTTATATATATATCGGGTTATGGTCATCCATGGCCTGATCAGTTTCCACAAAGTTCGTCATAAACAATGTATAGGGCACAGTAAATCTTAGTGTGCGTCCTTCTCTATTGCATCAGCCAAAATCATAGCATTAACCGCGCTTCTCATCGCGTCACTAACTCGCACCGTCTCACACACACACTAAGCTACACTCGACGTCAGCTACAGCTGACGTCTCGCTCTAACAGTTCTGTATAACGACATTTGTCGTCGTGTTTTACAACACTTACCAATTCGTTCTACACAAGGCGCGCGATTCAAACTATACGAAGGAACTTATCCCCGACATATACATAACTAGCTGAACCCGGCGCGACTTTGTCTCGCGTCCAAGATTTTTAATGAAATTGTGTTGTTTTATCTTGTAGACAGTTTTAAGTTTACAGCTGGTAAAAAATATGACAAAATTTTAGGTGGTAAATGCCCACCAGTCCTAAAGGATCCCTTCCGTCAAGTGGATGTGAATTTCGGGTATATTTCCGACCCGCGCCCAGGTCTAATAAATATATGAAGATTGTGGATTTCACAGCAGCCCTTCGTAGTTTTTACCTGGACAATTCAAGTGGTTAAAATTGTAGTAACAGATTCCCAAACCTTAATGTCTTTCCCAAAAATTAAAGTTTAGACAATATTTTTTGGATATAACTTCGACATAAGTCCCGTTTTGTTGAACCAATAATTACGAACTAAATATCAAAATAAATTTACCTCATGCCAGCCACTCTTCAATTATAATTCAATTTCAATTTGCTTTCCCTCTTTTCCTCACATTCCTAACCACAGCTTTCGACTCTTTCCGCTCGCCCCCCCTCCCTCTTCCTGCGCTCTTCACTCTTCACCGTCCCGTCTTATTCCTCTCTCCCCTCCCTCTTCTTGCGCTCTCCACTCGTTCCTCTCCAATCCCCGCCATATCATTTCATTCTGTGTGTATCACATGTCTCTCATAGCAACTATCATCTGTCTCAGAGAGCCAAATACATACATATACCTAATTTGTGTGAGTGTGAGTCGTTCCCTCTCACTCTCTCTCGCACTCTTAGCAAAACAACTTAGTCCACAATATTGCCTGAGTCATTTGATCTCTAATAAGCAGTTTTGGCTGAGGGTTGATAATATGTCAATCAGTCAGTCGGGCCTACAGATTTATAAGTCTAGATATGTATTACATATGTATGAATGTTTAGCTACTTAAACTTACCTTGTAAATATAGAAGTTCGTGCTCCATAGCATTTACTTTAACTTTTATTTTTAGTTTCAGATCAAATTTATATTCTAAGTATCACATTAATACCCAAAATATTAATTTGATATTTTCGAGGTTTATATTGATACAAAAAAAGAAGATTCTTGTTTCGGTTTTAATTTGAGACAAAGTTTATCAAATTGATACAGATACAAATATTGTTGGGTGTGATGGCATTTCCGACTAAACTAAGAAGATTAAAAATAAGGAATAATAATTTTATATAGGTGATTATTTCAAAAAATGACATCCATTCTAATTTGTAGAAAAAGTTATAATATGTGACTTAAGCTTGTTAACACTTAATTTCAGTTTCATTCTCATTTATTTTGAGTAGAACTTAATTGTAGTATGGACTTTATCTCTTTCTTCATAATTTGCATAAAAATAAAATTTAACAGTTTTGGTATTAAAATGTCTCTCTGTCATCATCCGCCTTTGTCCTGGCATTCTGTTAGTCTTTCTGTGGGGCAATTAAAGTCAGTCTCTTGTCTGATAACTTCATTTCCGTTGAACAAACAACAACAGCTGTGTGCGAAGTTAGCACGCACACAGAGGACAGATTAATAAATTGTCAAGCGCAGGCAATGTGGGTCAAAATATGGCTGGCTCCTCTTTGCTATTTTCTTTCTTTTTTTTTGCCTTTATAAATAGAAGCTTCTCGTTTAAAGTTGAAACAGGTGCAGCAGCTGGCTTGCTTGTTTGTGCACTTGTGCCCTGGCCTTTGGCCCTGGGTTCTTGCCCATTTTTTGCATGTGTCAGCTCACAGAATTGCATTTTACACTCACTGACATGCAATGACTGACCGGAGAACAAATCTCTAGAAGCTTGCAGGCGGCACGTTACCTTTTAACTTTTCAATTTCATTCACAAATCCCTCTACACACACACATGCACACGCCACTTACGTGGCAGGACAATGCAATCAACATAAATACAAATCCCCAAACTATTTTAATGTCAACTTGACCTTCCTCTAAATAAAAAGAAAAAAAAAAAGGGAAGCCATTTCTCCTGTTCAAAGGTTGACTGCTCTCGTAATGAAAAAGTTTTCCCGCAAACTTGAAAAGGCTTTCAAAAAGTGAAGAGTTCAAGCTAAAAACGCATACAAACTCATTTTTGGCCGTTGGCCAAAGTTAACAGCTAACTGGTCGTATACGTAATATAAACGAGCTGCAATGTCTGGCAACCCATCAAAAGCTGCCAAGTAAAGCCCCATGGAAATGAACCTGAAAGGTGTTAACTTGAGTTTGGGCTGTCTCACTCTGGGAATTGGGCAGAGGACTCTTCTTGAATATTTGAAGATTGATGAGCACTTTGTTATTAAATTTCAGATAATGCAACAAGACAACAAAGTGAAACCCACTAATCAAGCATGAATGATAGCCAAAACGTTAGCTTAATTTACTCACCAAACTCGCCTCTCAATTGGACTATGGTTTTGCTTGCCGTCTGGCATGTGGCACCGTCTTGTTGAAACCTTTAGAGAGGGTATATTAAAATTGTTCGGAAATAGTTGTGGGCAGGCTCAAGGTCATGTATATTTTATGTGCTTTGTTGTTAATTACACGTTTGTTTATCTCTCCAATTTATTTCGATATATCGTCGGCATATAACAATAACATAAGAAAACACCAAAACACAAAATTGTCATACTTGATAAAAAAACAAAAAGCTTTCAAAATGATTACATACAGCTGCGGAGTTTGGAACTAAGTATGTTTTCCTATTGCTATGGTCAAGTAAGTGTCTGTATATGTGAGGGCAATTTTCGGTGTCCGTTTTGTAGTTCAGTCTTATATGTGGGAGTGTGCTTATAATATGCAACACTTCTAGCGTGATTCGTTTGTTGTTTTGTTGTTCCTGTTGCAGTATGCTCACATTTGAAAATTCTGGTGAGTGTCTGCTCTCAGCACAGTGGGCCGCAAGAGCTGTTTTATATTAGACGTATGTCCTGATAGTCTAGTTTTTAATTTAGATTTCGTCGCGTCAATGTAAACAATATGGCATACTGTGGCGCCCATATTTTGCTTTTTGTATTGTTAACAAATATTTCATTTGTGTTTGTCGGCTTATGGGCTACGGACACTATATTTTTGTTGTAGCAATCGAAATGGATCAAACGATCGGAAAAAGTTGGTATATAGACAACCGATTTATAGGTCCTGGGTTGTTTTTTCCTTTGGTGCACGATTCTGTGGTTTTCTGTTCTTCAAAGGGCCGGAAAATTGTTGGATTTTAGAATTTTGATTATTTGCTTGCATCCAAGACTTATCTAATAGACTTCCGTGCTGTATTAACTGTGATGTTTTTGGGTTGTTTTAAGTAATAATTTATGAGTCTACCGGAGGTTGGTTTTTGACCTTCCTATGTATGATGGAATCCAGGAACGGTAGTTTTCGGTCAATTTCCAACTCAATTGTGAACCTTATATCTTTGTGATAATTGTTAAGCTTTTTAAAGTGTTTCATCAATATTGTCCTGTCTTACTATAGCAAATAAGTCATCCACATATTTGGTGAGAAGTCTTACGTTTGAAACTTCTCTTAAAACCTTTTTCATTACAATATCGGCGTTAATTGGTGATCCTTAAATCTTCTCGTCAAATTAAAAGAACCTGTTTTCAGTGATGCAGAAGGTTAAGATATCCATGAACAACTTTTTTGGTATATTGGTGTGTTCAGAAATTTCCCCCATATCTATTGAATCACCTCAAGTGCCAGGCCCGTTGGAATGCTGAGAAAAAGAAAACCTCCATCAAACGATACCATCTTTTCGTCGTCAAATAAGTGTCTATCATTTATCTGTTCCTTAAATTTAATAGTGTTTCTGACATTATAAGTGATAGGAAGGTGAGTTAATCAATCATAGAGGATGTTGTCTTTATGTATTTTTGGGAGTCCGTAAATCCTAGTTGGTAAAGTGCTGTGCTGGTCGATAGCGCGTATTTTTCCTTCTTTGTTATTACTCCTAGACTGTAAAGTTTCTCCACAAATGCATTGTTCGTTGTTAGGAGTCGCAAATTAGGATCAATTCTCAAGACTTTGTATGTGTTGAACTCTTCTTGTATTTGTTCCATTTTATTGCTATAGTCCTCCTTTTCACGTTATCTAGTCAGATTTTTAAGTTAGAAACATAACGAGACCTAAAACCAGGTATATTAAAATTATAAAGGTCTTAATACAAAAGTTTCATTTATTTTTCGCGTAAGAATTTTTATCGTGCGTCCATGGCGCTTTCTCTGCCTTTTGTTTTGCTCTCCTTGATTAGCAGTAATATTTTTGTCCTCGCTGTCTCCTGTTCTTTCTTCGATCTAAACGTCTGCACCAACCCCTCAGCACTTGACGAGCGAAAAGTTATCCTTACACATTGGGAGAGCAAACTTAGCTCTCTTGCTAAGCAGCTCTCTAACGAGAACTCTTTATTGGTGAGCTGGAGAAATAAAAAAAAAACATTGTGGTCAATGCGAAAATGAAATGGTCTCTGAAAATCATTCACAACCAGAGATTAAAACCGAAACGAATAACGGTTTGCGTTACGGTTACTGTGTAGCCGAACGTTTTTTTCCGGTTACGGCTAAATTGCGGTTGTGGCATATGGGCTACGGTTATTTCGGGTTTCGTTACGGTAAGGTTATTGGTACAAAAAATATCACTGGCAACCCTTTGCAAGGCAGAAAAAGTGGCCCATTTGAATCTCATTTATTTAGTAAAAGTACTAAATGCTTTGGGAATTTTGCTCTGTGACACTGCATGTGACACTTTGGGACGAAATGTAATCCCAGCATATATTTATACACACAAAAGCATGTTTTTAGGAAATTTTTCATTCACATTCAGAGGAAGAAGGTAACTTGAAAAAGGCGATCGCGCAAACAACAACAATATGTGTGAATACAAACAAACAAATTGGTATAATAAACAAAGGGTAAGATGAGAAACAAGGAGACAACGCAGCTAACTAAAATCTTTACCTTCTTCAACTTTCCTTTAATTTGTTCATCAAACAAAACGTATATCGAAATTTTTCGGTTACGGTTTCGGTTCCAAATTTTAAAGTGTTTTTAGCGGTTAAAGGTTACGGGTTTAATCTCTGCTCATAACCTTTATATCTTACAGTTTACGAGCTGCAAGGGTATATAAACTTCGGTCGAAAAGTTAGCTTTCCTCCATTTTTTTTTCTTTTATTGTTGTGGTGTGGCGTGAGTGAAGGGAGTCAGTAAGAAAAAGAAAAATTAGCTGAGGGTCAAACAATAAAAAACATTTTTGGTTCCGCTCTGTTGTTTCTATAAACAGAAAAAGAACTGAAAGTGTTTTGGATTTCCTCTCCGTTAAAAACGGGTTATTCTGACCGATTTTTGCGATCTTTGTTCCATATATAATGCTGAAAAATAGGTTTCTTGGGACAAAAGGGTACGGGTCTTGCATTTTGTTTTCGGTCCATTCGAATTAAGGGAAAACATTTGCTTTCTGACTAATTTCCATAATTGGAAATCTTTTCAAAACCATTAAGGGCAAGTATGCTCGAAGTTTGTATTGAACATTGAACTTTGTGCTCAATAAAATGTGTGTTTTTTCTTTTCGCGTAAAAACACATGCAGACCACTTTAGTTCATTGACATTTTGGCAAATTTAATGTGTGTGTCTGTGTGTGTTATGTTGCCATTAGACAGCATCTCTAGGCCCATGCTGGATTTTTAGTTGTCCTCATTTATGAGTTGAGAAAACAATCTGCCACGCACCATAATGAAAACTGAAGCAGCCATCAAATGGCAATTAACACTTTCCACGCATTATATTCGATAAAGATTTTCGATTCTAATTGATGGGCCCGCCTGGCCAATAACCTCCGAAAATACAACAGTTGTACAATTAGTGGAAATTTGTAGATCATTTTGTTTAGCTAATGTTTGGGTTGAGCGGACTTTTTTATTGGTTTCATTTAGTTGCGCATTTCCCATTTTGAATGTTTATGCTGTTTGAGTTAAACAATTGAACATTAGTCATTTGTTGCCAACAAGGTACACGTGTGTCCCTTTGGCCTTTTGTTGGGTTAATTGGCAGCAGGCAGCGCCATCATAATCATAAATTTTTATGGGCCTGCATTTATTTTTAACCCAATTTCCGTTGGCCCATAGTTCTTTTTTTTTTGTCATATCAACGAATCTTGTCGCTTTATTTTTTTTTCTCCTGCTTTTCCTCGGCTGCTTGTCAGCCTTTTTAGAATTTATGTTATGTTTTTCATACATTCTTTTGGTTTGTTCTGCTATAAAATATTTGCTGCTGCCTTTGGTCTAACTGGCTGCCCGACCAACTGACTCACTGACTGACTGGCTGGCTGAGAGACTGAGCATCTCCTCCCTCTTGGCATGGCGCAACAGATTTCTTTTGCTTCACACGCATTTGACTTTCAAATGAAGGACAAATATTGGACGTCGGGCGCGAGAGCAAACAAACAAGCATAATGTTGAGGGCGGACTGTGAAAGTTTTTGCATTCGGTTCGAATGTTGTAGAGGTGTCTCCGCCCTCCGCCCTGTGTGTCTGCATGTTTTATTTCAACTTTTTGAGGTTTTGAATATAAATTATGTGCGTAATTTGATTTTAAACTGACTGTTATTGCCTATTTCTGTCTTAGTGCAAAGTTTTTTTGGAGTAGAAATTGTATGGAAATGTGTTTAAACCAGCTGGGGATATCATTTTGAGCGGGATTCGTGGTTTTTTTTTTTTGGTTGCAAACAATTGTTTTAATTAATAAAATATTTGTATTTTCTTCTCTTTTGCAGGTAAGCTTTTTCATGTTTTGGTAAACGGGAATTGGGCGAATATGAGTGAGTAATTTGTTTATTTAATTTCT
>JAEIFU010003978.1:0-21455 GCA_018904235.1 Lordiphosa stackelbergi | reverse complement strand
TTGAGCACAAGTTGCAGATCAGCCACGCTATGTTGCGCAACAGGGAGAGTGGAGCGTTGTTTGTTGCCAAAGGCAGAATTCCATCAATGACATGATTTTCGATGATCAGGTTCCTGAAGGATGGACAGTCACCGGCTATGTTGGACAGAGCCCAAACCGCCTGCTCGGCCAGATAAGTGAACTTGGAGGGCAGCAGGGCAATCAAGTGGGGCACAGCACCCTGTTCGATGATGCTGTGTGTTTGCTGGGAAGTTCCAGAGGCGATATTAGTCAAGACCCAGGCGGCCTCGTACTGCAGCTCTGGATGGTCCATATTCCGCAGGAATCTTAGGCACAAGGGCACTATACCCAGTTCAATCATTGTGTTAATCAGTTGATCACTGATCTTGCACAGCATTTTGCGGGCACTCTGGATACCCCGAAACTGCCGCCCCACATCGTCGCTTGTCATCGCCGCCAACAACTCAGCCGTCGAAAGTTCCGCTGCGGTAGTTTGCAGTTCCTGCTCATTGCAGCTCAGATCTTCAGCCATCTCATTCATCGCTTTCCGCCGCTTGAACATTATATCCTCCTTTTTCGATTTGCGCAAGCTCACGGTTAATTCGTGGCGCCTTGAGCGAGATTCCTCCAAGTGCAGGCTGTTTGCCTTAAAGGCTCCGCGACGATCGTTTAATACGGTTTTTTTCATTTTAAGAAAATTTTTTATAAATTTTTTTTTTGAAATTTTGCTTTGTTGACTTGTTTCAGAGACTTTTTAGATTTAAGTGAGGCTACGGCAGGGAACGACAACAAAACTAAACAAAACATTTGTGAACGAAAAGGCTTAGCTAACTTCGTATGTGCGGAAGACTCCGGCAAGAATTCTTACATTAAAATGAAAGCAGCAGCGCTGCATTCCGCTTCTACTCCAGGTACAGAGTATGTTATAGTCGGGCTTGACTGACTTCTCGCTTGTTTTGATGTGAAACATCTTTAATATTGGTATGAAAGTTTTTAGTAGGATTTTAGTCGCAGTTAGTTAGTTTTTTTTAATTAAAAAAAATTGTGAAAAATATGGAAATCGCCTTTTTCTTTCAATAAAAAAAGGCTTTTTTATGAATTACCTTTAAAACCCAATCATTTCTTTATTTGTACGGCCAATAATTTTGAAGTTTCATGAGCATTCAACAAAAGTAATTAATATAAAAAACCCCAACCAAAAACCTAAAATTTTTTTTATTATTAATTTTTTAAATATTTTTAAATTGGCTAAAATTAAAACTAAAAATACTAACCTGATACTTTTTTGAAAAAAAAGTTTTCCATTTTTTATTTAGATTTGTATGTTAAAAATGAAAATTTTCTGGTTTTTACGTATTTTACGCCCTTTAAGGTGCCACGCCCACTTTAACTTTTCGTCCAGAAATTTTTTTTGGGGTCTCTGGGTTAGAACTTGGTTTGACCTTTGTGTGATCTAGGTGAGTTCTGGGAGGGATCTGGGAGAATCTGGGTTATCTATATATCTGGGACCTTGGTGGTATCTGGGTGGGTGAAACATTATCATTTATCTATGGACTAGCACAATACACAAGACTTAATGAAAAAATGAAAGAACACTAGAGTAAGTGATCTTTTTGCTGGTATTTCTACTCCCTGTTAGTTTTCTTCTTTTGAAAGAGTGCCCTTGCTGATTTATATAATATTGAGAGAGCTTGCGATTTTGAAAATAATTGCACATCTGTTTAAAAGCATTTGATATTTTAAAGTTAGAGAGCTCTCAGATTCAAAACAAAAAAGTTTATAGCAGTCTGCAGTGAAAAGAATACTCTTTGAAAAATTTCAGCTCGATAACGGACTCAACTCGTCGCCCTGATCAAAAATATATATGGTTTATGGGATCGCAAATTAATGTTTCTATGCGCTGCGAGCTTCTGGGCAAAATTACTAGAGTCGTGCATTAATATCAAAATACAGAACATTAGTTCATAATTCAGATTCATGATCCGGCTTGAAGGACCGTACCTGAGTGATGCCCATTTGAGTGAAGTTGATGATTCTTTAAGAGCTAGGAAGAAATCAAGAAATTTCAAAATAAAATCAATTCCTTATATTTATACCCAAAGGGGATTATGAAGTTATGCAAAAGTATGTAACAGCTGAAGGAAGCATCTCCGACCCCATAAAATATATATATTCTTGATCAGCATCAAAAACCGAGTCGATTTAGTCATGTCCGTCTGTCCCTCTGTCCATCTGTCCGTCTGTATGAACGCGTCGTTCTCAGAGACTATAACAGTGTGGGTGTATACCTCAGCCAGATCAAGTTTGGTTCAGACTTAGAAAAATCCGCCTCCTCCTCATTTTTAAGTTAATTTTTAATTTTGAACGAGTGCCCCCGCCCCAATTATTTTAAATAGATTTGTATTATTTATCAAAAACAGTAAATTCTCAGGAAAATTAATTCAGTCAAAAAAGTAAACTCTATATAAACTAAGGAAATAGGAACAACATTACTTCACTTAGAAAAAAACTAAAACAAATAATTTGAGTAAAAACGTTTTTGGAAAAATAAACTATTCGTTCTTGAATTTTCGAGAGTTTCGCTCTTGGAATCGAGCAAAAATTGGTTCTCTAAGTCGTTCTAATAGGCAATGGGAGTGAAGGAAAGCAAACTTTGAGAGAATATCCAACACTACGTCAGTTGGTCGTCGGCATGATGCAACAAAGAAGGTGAGGCGCTCTCAGAGTGCACTGGCAGCTTGCGTCTGAAAATTTTAGTTGACACTTGAACCCACCAAAATATGCATTACGACTGTCGAAATTGTAAGGCACTACAATCGCTGATTTTCGTTGGAGAGATAGTAATCGAAAACAAACAGACTGCGAACATTCTGCATTACAATTTTAAAAATAATGTACGCATTTGTAATGGGAAGTTCGGCTCTGGCATACATCCTTAATACATAGTAATGCAGGTTGTCGACAGCCCGTTTACAAAGCTGCCATGCCTATGGCAAAGTAATGCAGATTGTATGGGATTATTTCCTTCATACTGATGGCAAAGTAACGCAGGAGTAACCCATTTTGTAATGGCAATTTGCGCCGCTGGGTGGGGACAGGTTGTGCTAGCGCACACATTTTTTTGGTTCTACCGGCGAGAATTTAAAGGATGATTATTTTGCACTGATAGCTATGTTGTTTTTGTTGTTCCCTTATTGCTTTTTTGCTCTACACACATACTAAATTTGTGTGTGTATATGAGTCGTTCGTTCTGGCGCTCACTCCTCCGTTCTCTCTCGCGCTCTGAACAAAAGCGCTTAGTTCTAAATGTTCGCCGAGCGCCTCGCCTTGTTTATTGCATTATGGTCGTCGGTCGATCGTGTCTCTCACACGGTCGTATCTCTTACACGTCTCTCTACTTTAAGTGATGTTCGCTCTTTAGTCACATGTGAACAAAAATAATTGTGCCATAGAAAAACACGGTGGTTAGAGCGAAACAGACATAGACCAAAAATAATTCAGAGAGAAAAAATGACAGCGAACAACTGATTTATATCTGAGTGAAAAGTTGTCTATGCAGCACACTGTATTACAGGGTATTTTGAAGACAGGGCACTCGACTGCAGCACTCTTAGCTGTTTTTTCATAATATTGGCCAAAATATTGTAGCTATCGAAGAAGCTAAGCATTATGTCTTGTGGCAACCAAACCAAATCAAGAACTTACTTCACTCGAGCTGAATTTACTAAATATGACGAAATAGGATTTTCGAAGGGTTTTGATTTGACACTTCTTCTAGTTTTCGACCACATTTGCCTAGGCATTCAAGTGAGGCGGTTCCAGCTGGTGGATATGTATGATACGCGCTTTTTGGTTATGTGGCTCAATATATGTATGAGTATGAGTATACGGACGATCCACGTGCCAGAATGGAAGCTCATGTAGACCTTAAGATGAACAGAAATTTTTTTCTTATTGAGTTAAACTTTCCTCATTTCAAGAAATTTAATAATATTTCGTTCCTATTTGGAGTTTACGCTAACTTTTTTCAGTCCCATTAGCCTCACATCGCTCTGGACCTTCACATACTGCACCTTTATATAAGAGAAGGCATGAACCTGTCCTTGGAGGGTAACCAGCCTCTTCTATGGAACGCTATGGTCAACGAACTACTTTTAAAATTCCGTTGCAAATCTTCCAAGATAACCGCATATGCCGATGACGTAAGCATAATTATCATGGGGAAAATGTCCATCGACTCACCGACTTAGCTCAATCATGGACTCTACTGTCGAAGAGATACTAAAGTGGGCCTAAGAAGCCGGAACACTGGTAACACCAAAAAAATAACGTAAAATATCTTATAGTAGTAATCGATAGTAAACTATCATTAAGGAAACATTTTTGATTAAAAGAAGAATTAGCATTAGTGCTGAGACAGAAACCCTATTCATTGTGTGAAGTCAACGGTTGGTCATTAAAGACGTGACATCCGAAGCGACTTAATAATCTTTACTATTGGGACTAATAAGTTTAAATTAAAAAAAAATAAGAAGAAGAGTTAAATCTCACACGTCGTCCGGGAAAATATAGTGACAATATGGACGGACATTCAAAAAGAAAGGAATTTCTAACAATGTCAAAAAATAAAAGAAAATAAATCAGAGCTGAACCTCACACGCCGAGTGTGAAATTCAAAGTGAGTATAGCAGACAATTTACCAAACCTACTAAGAAAATTGTATTTCAATTAATTTCAAAAGCCTACTTAGAAAATTTTTACAAAATTTACACTTACAAAATAACGGGCAATCCTTTAACCATCACTGATCTAAATGTTGTAATATAATATATATCCCAATAGTTTGTTAGCCTCATGTTTCAAAGAAGTAAGAACAAAGGACTTAAGTCAAGAATCTCTTTTCACTCAAAACTTATCTAAACACTAAACAAACTATAGCGTTTTAATATATCCGAAAGGAACCAATTCCCAAAAATTTTACGATTTGATCGCTAAATCGCAAAATTTCGCCGATTTAAAAATGGCGACGTATGAGTTCGTTAAATGAAACATAGATGGGAAATGTCGCTAAAGATACCAGCTGCCTTTCTTATTAACATTCTTTCACAATACTAGATTGTTCTGGTGAACTCTCTTGTTAAACTTTTGTCTTAAAAAAATTGTTGTCCCAACCCTTAGTTAGTGTGCTGGCCTGCTGTGCGGGAGGTCTAATATAAAAATTTTTTTTCTTTCTGTAGAAAATAGCTTTTACACATCCGGTCACCTTCACCAGCTATTGGAGCCAGCTGTGAAGTAACTTGCCATGAAAAAGCTTCTTAAACTTTGCCCTTCGGATTTATCTTTTAGTTAATTTGTTTTCTGGTTAATCAGTAGGTCCCTTTGGAGTGTGCCAAAAATTATAAGCACACAAGCCAAGAGATTGAGAGAAGCATGCCTCGGTCCCTTTGGGGCTGTATAGCCCATTTTACGTTTTGCATCAAACTCAGCTCAGTTAACCTTCCTTATCTGCACAGAGGGAGCATTGGACTCAAAATGAGCACAAATTTTACCCAAATCAGTGCACGAACAGTATATCTCATTTATAGTACAATGTTCTCACCTCAAGAACAGTTTTTTGTGAACGCAAAAGCTTAAATTAAATTGATATTGTTCCATTTTTAAGAACTTGATTTGAGTTGATTTGAGTCGCTTGCTTGATTTTGGACCAGGTGTGAGCGGATTTCTCACAGAGGAAACGTGTGGACATACTTCATGGGATTAGAAGGGATGGAAAGGGAGGCAAGAGGCTCTTGGATATACTCTAATGCTTTTCCTATCCATATATTCCGTGAAATCAGAGATATCGTACAATAAACTTCAACGACTCTACCTACTCCACCTGCACTTAACGTATGGAATGACGTGCCAACACATTTAGCCGTTGCATCCTTTTGCAGATTCACATCAAGAGGGCTACTTATACTTGGTTGAGCTGACAAGAAGTTCTAACGAGAGCTAACTCGCTCTGTCTCGCTATCTCTCTCTGTCAAAACCCGGTTTTGAGGTTGTATAAAGCAAATATTAATCGATTGAGAACAACTTTACTCATTCCAGGAACATTTGTTCTCAAGAGTTTTGACAATATCTTGTTTTTATTTAAACACGCAGGCAACTTTTTTTTCTAAACCGGTTTTGTCATTTCTCCCCGGCATAGCTGGTCGACTGGCTAAAAAATCTTCCCCCAACAGGTCAGAGATTTCTGGATATTTCATTTTAAGTTTAACTCATAAATTGTTATTTTTTTTGTTATTAGTCTTAAATTTCACTTTTAGATTGTTTTTTTTTTATTTTTGTTTTGTGTATATCTGATTTATTTTAATTTTATTATATTTATTATTATTAATTAAGAATTTTTTTTATTATACACTTGATTATTTATGTAAGAAATTTAACAAAGCCAGTCTTGAAAAATTAAAAGGATAAAAATAAAAAGGATAAATAATTCAATTAATAATGGATTTAACCTCCTGGCTTATTAATGAGCTGGATATTTTTCTCAGTGAACCACCCACGAATGGCCCTTATAACGAGAATTGGGCGGTTATTGATCCAAAAAGATAATTAACACTTCATCCAATAAGTTTAAATATCAAGTTATTCCCCCCCTGCGACCTGTAATCTTGCATATCGAGGTCCGATTGTGATGGCTAAAAGCGTCCCAAAACATCACAGAGCCGCCAATACAGTTTGGGAGGTCAAAATGCGCTCAGACGCTTTAATCGTGCCTTGAGTAACTAAAACCATGCGACCCATTCAAATTAACCTTTTTCTCATCTGAGAGTAACACATTTGTAAGCTCCTCCCTCAAAGATATTCGACGTTTCGTTATATCCTTTCTGGCTTATTTATTTAATGTCTGTCAATGCAGGCTAAGTCGTTATTTCCTTAAAGATTAACGGTCGCACGAGTTCAGAAGGTTACTTAAATTTATTGGATGAACTCTTAGTAGACTTTTTGAACTAAGAGTCGGACCCCCATACAAACTTTTAGCAAGATAATGCCATTAACGTGTCAAAAATCAAACTTCTTGAATGGCCAGTACGTACTCCAGACATGAATCCAATTCCAAACATGTGTGGTGTCCTTGCACGTCGTGTTAAGCTCATTAGCTTAGTTGAAGCAAATACTCTTTAAATTCTGAGAGCTCAACGAGTAAAGGCATCTAAAACACAAATTGCTATTTCAGCTACTGTAATAAATAGCAAATCCTCTGGAGACCTTATAGAATTGAGAAAAAAAGCTTCTATGGACATGCGACTTAAGTAATTAAGCTTATTTCGTGGAACTAAGTCTAGTAAATTGCGTCTAAAATTCAAGTTGGAGGTGGATCACTGTACTGGATCCACAACAAGAAGGGCGACTTGGAGTTGAGTGACGTCAATGTTAGTTCAACAGTTCCACAGCCTATTTACATAGACACACACAAATGTGCTGTTAAACGTAACATTGATTCTTCTGCTTCTCTTCACTTAATTTTTGTATGAAACTTCTCTTTGATAACTTATAACTCAATTGAAATGGCTCGTAAGTAAGCTCTAGGTTTGGCAGCTATTTATCATGTGCAGTGCAAAAGTGGAAGAGAAAGCATGATAATGCAGAAGGCTTGATTGCAGGCAGTAAGTGCAAGTGCTTAGCTACTTCTTCCACATATTTTTTTTTCGCCCTCGTCAATTCGGACAAGCCCACCAACAGCGCAATCACGCCTTCATTTTGCCACCCAAAAATGAAAAGAAAAACGCTCAACCAGCGCACTTCTTCCTTCTTGCTTCCAGCCATCCCAATCTACCTCCATCTCAATCGCATCCACTCATGAGAGCATCGTCGGACAATCGACATCAATTATGCACTACAAAATTGTACAAATCATTTTCCTGCGTGTGTTGCTGCTGCTTGTTGTTGGTAGCAGCAGCCACCAGCGGCAGCTGTGGAGGGCCTCACCAGCTGGCAGGAGGGCAGGGACAGCGACAGGGGCAGGGGCAGGGGCACATACAATGCCCTGCTTCTGACAAGGGCTTGAGAGCATTTTGACACGCTCGAGGATTAGCAGATGGAGGAGGAGAAGGAGGAGTAGGCGCAGGCGCAGCCGAGCTGCGAAAATTCCTGGCTCGTTTTTAATGAGCGCCGGCTTATCAATGGCTCAGGCGGTTGACTTTCGGCCTTTGCATCGGAGCTGGAGTCGTCGGATCGGGGAGGCATTAAAAAACGTTAACAAGCTGCGTAGCGCCGTCGGCGGCGTTAATGTCGAAATTGGCGCTGTGAAACGAACGTGTTTCTTAATGAAACAAAGCTTCGAATTTTAAATGAGGATCATAAAGAACAATGAAAATGCAAGAGAAGATGGCAAACAAAGCGAAACTCAAGCCGAAGCCGGCAACCGGGCGAACGGGCGAACGGGCCGACGCGAAATAAAAGCGCAGAAATGTTAAATAAACAATAAAAGCAACAACTACAAAAAAAAGAGAGAAAAAAAACACGAGTCCCGAGTCTGTCAAATGTGCACGAATGTTGTGCGGTGCCGGATTAAGTAAAGACTTCGCCACAAGACGCGATGGATATGGATGATGGGATCTGGGGGATCGCGCAAAAAAGGGACAGAATCGAGAACCCGCCAACAATGCACGTTTGGGAACAGGCCAGGGCAAGGGCATGAGGGGATACCAAAAAATAAAGTGTTTCAAAATGTTGACGCGCCGACGATTTAAATACACTGCACTCTTGAGACTTGAGAATTTTATCGAAGATAAAACTGAGAGATTTTTCATGTTTGAACGCTCTGGAAATAAATTGATACTTGTTTTATTTGTTAAGACTTTTGTACCTAAATTCAAAAGTCAAAGGCCTTGTTCACCAGCACAAATTGATGGCAAAAAAATCAAAGGATCTAGTTCGATTGTTGTGGTGAACGAGTGTGATGTGCAATCATGATTGCTTGTTTTTGTGAAACTTTGATGCATACTATTTTCACCTAACAATTTCTTACCTCCGTAAAAGAATTATATGTGCCTTACATAATTGGAAAACAAACAAATGAGAAAGTCGGTCAAGCCCGACTATATTATACTCTGAGTGTGTATGTGGAAGAGTATGTAGATGACTTCATATGCAGTACGATGAAGTCATGCAGCTGTCGCTCAATCTCTGCTGTGTGGTTCCCGCCGCTCTCTCGTCTCTCCTCGTCTCTCTTGCTCTCTCTCCCCTTTCATTTTTCCTTCTCTCTCTCTCTAAGATTGTGCGGCTTGGGAGATTGTTAGGTGGTGGAGTTCACTTATTTGCTCATAACTTGAGAACCGCTTATCCGATCTTTATCATTTCCTCGGCAAATCGTTACATATTGATAATGACTAACTATCTCTACAAGGTACGAATCATCTATCTACAAAACTGTGGGAGATATGAATTTTTTTTTCAAATTTCGGGGGCGGGAGGGGGCGTGGCAAAAATTGAAAATAAACTTGATCTGCCTGCAAGTCTAAGAAACATTTGTCCCCTACATGTCAAACTTCTATCTCTTACCATTTCTGAGATCTGTTTGTTCATACGGACGGACAGACGGACGGACAGACGGACAGACAGACGGACAGACAGACGGACATGGCTATATCGACTCGGCTGTTAATGCTGATCAAGAATATATATACTTTATAGGGTCGGAAATGATTCCTTCTCCGATACATACTTTTGCACAAAATTACAAAATACACAGAGTATAAATACGTGGAAAAGCAAGAGTTGTAGAACACCAAATTTCTTTAAACCCAAAATTGGAAGAGGCCAAGTCTAGATTTGGTTACCTTTACCAGGAACCAAACCTGCTATTAGAAGAAGAAGAAAAACTAGCTAAATCTCATTTAATGTTTATATACAAGAAGATCAGGAAAATCAACTTAAGCAATTCCAGCCACACAAAAGTCAGTAGAACGAGCATTTCCCACACTGAAACTTGATTTATCAGACTAAAGAGGCAATATCGATGAAACTTTACAATAAGATATACTATTACTAAATCTTAATTAAATCATCATATTCGGAGATGTCACAGAAATCTCTTCCAACCAAATTCCAACCCAAAACCAATTCTCGGTGTCACAGACATCTCTTTCGGTTGGTTTCAAATCTCTCGTGTTTTGTTAGGGGATTTAGCAAAATTCACCACCCAAACAATTTTGACAAGCAAAACTAATTTTGCAACTGTAAACAAAATTATTTTTCTGGATAGGTTGAATTAAATGAATAAATTAGTTAATTAGTTTAAACATTGAAATTTGCGTTTCAATAATTGTTAGGAAAAACAACCAAAGTTTTTCATGTTAATCTAAACCAACCACATCAGTGGCGCCATTTGATTGGCAGCCAGCGCATTAAGGGCTGGCAAGTTATACCTCATGTTTGGCGCCAACAAATTATAAAAATTTTTAATTTTATTTATGAAGAATATGAATTAAATTTGAACTATAATTTAAAAATGCATCATAAAACATTTATCACAATCAAAAAATTTCAGTTGAACATCAAATTAACCCATAACTAAAATTAGGGAAATTTTTTTTGCGAGAGATGCAGCCCTGTTTTTAGCGATGGAACTTTAATTGGAACATTTTCTGTTCTAACTAGATTTTCAAATAAGAAAATGAAATCTCTTGAAGTTCTGGGACACCGACGGATTTTTCGAGCGATTTGCAAACCAACCGAGGTCAAAATCTCTAGAGATTTCTGTGACAACCCCGATTGAATTAAATTTTAGTTCTTTAAACTCTATATACGTATCTCCTGTTGTTTTGAAATGCAATCAATCGAATCAAAAAGTTTTCATTAAATAACACAGTCTTAAAGATATCGTTATGTTATCAAAGCAAATTTTGAGTTTATTAAAAATGAAATGTTTATTATATAATAACTAAAAACCTGACTAAACAACCTAAACCTAACCTAAATAATCTAACTAAATGTATCAAAAATACACTTCTTTAGTTTGTAAAAGCGCAAACCGAACCGAACCAAAACCGCAGTTCAGTAAGCCCCAAAAACCAAGTAATGAACCGAACCGGCGGTTCAAAAACTGTGTGAACCACTGAACCGAACCAGTCCTTATTTCGGTGAGAATAGCTAAATGTGATCGACATGACAATGGCGGCTTTAGAGTTTAAGAGTGCCTTAGCGGAGCTTTGATAGCTGAAAAGGAGCTTAGCAGCTGAGTCTCAGCTTCAACAGAGGAAAAATGCACTGAAATTTTAATATTTACACCTTGAATTTAATATTTTCGAAATATGGAATTCGTAAATATAAAATGTGTAACACTTAAATTTGTTTTTTTATAAATATGAAAATATTATAAAATATTATATCTCTTTATATCCATTTTGGTTTGTTCTGAATCAAGAGCGGGAATCCCAGTAGAGCGCTACTACCAACCATTTGGGCTCTGAAAAGCAATAATTAAATATAAAAATGTTTCCTTACACTTACTGTGGGATTCGAACTCGGAGCCATTGGTCTGAACACAATTGGACTGCTGTCTCTTTCTACCGGTTGAGCTATTCCGCGCACTGGTGGCAAAGCGTCTAGTACACTACTTGTATAGAATTGAATTTACCATCTGCCTAAAAACATGAGACCACTTGTAATTCTTAAGTTCGAATTCACCAGATTATTTTTTTATAAGGGCAAAGAAAATGTGGTCATTAAATCTGTTTATATTTAAATCAAAGACCAAATTAGTTGATTTTAATACAAAAAGTGCATTGTTATATTAAATGTGATTTTTTCCATTTTTCCCTGAGTGTTCTTGTTTCAAATTTGATATCATCCATCCAATATCTCATGGGAACAATATAAGAGGCGTAACCCATAACGTAATGATTACGGTTGCACAATATGTATATTTCAACCAGAAAAAACGTTTGGAATGCTCCAACCCACAAAAGTAGTTTATCTTACCAATGTTTAGAGTAAACTCATATGTGCAATCCGGCATCAGTAGGGTAAAGTCACCGGTTGTGGACACGCTTCGGTTGTGGACACCCCAGTCTATTTTCTGACAGGTAACAGATGCCGCCAAACTGAGTAATGTCAAACTTGTAGTTGTTTGACAGTAATAATCGAGCCAATACCGAAGTGAAAACACGCATTTGGTTTCTTGCTGTGAGGAAATAAAAAAAACCGTGAACATTTTTCCGAGTTTCTATTTTTTTACAATTTCCGCATTGCGTTAAATCGAAGCAAAACATTGAAAAGAGGTGAGTATTATACTTTGTTATTTAGTTCATTAAGTGTACTTTGTGATGTGATATCAAGTTTCAGTGAAATGTTTGTGTCGTGTAAATTTGCTGAACAAAATAAAAATGGCTACCATTTCCAAGAATGGACACACTTTTGCACCGGTTGTGGACACCCTCGTTTTTTTTTTAACGTTTTGGCCATAAAACTATCAAATATCGTTGATTATGTTAGTGTCATATTTTAACAGCATTTTTGTGAATTTTTGTGCATTTTTAGCCATGTTAACATAAAAAAAATCGTCCGATTCAACACAAAATCAACTTTAATGGGCTGGTCGATGCCATTAAACAATGTTTCATCTATAAGAAGGCCGTCAAAGCTGCAGCTAAGGAATATGGGCTTCCTCTATCCACTTTGATCCGGTATTTGGAGAAAATCAGAGCAAATTTTGCAGATGTTTCGTCCGTTGTTGATTCGGTTTAGGACACTCGACTTGGCACTGCCGCCAAAAACAATCAAGTCCGGTTTTCATAAGCCCGGTATTGTTCCGTTTGACCCAGATGCTTTCTCCGAAGCTGACTTTATTGAGCCTGTCGAACGAAATGCGAAGCTGATCTTGATGAAGACAATCAGCGTCGTATTATCGTTTCCGCCGATCCCAATATTGGGCGAGAAGAAGAGGTGTTAAACTCCCCCGAACCATCCACTTCACGAGCGTCTTCGGCTAGCCGCTTATCACTGTTGGATGAAATTGGGCTCAAGGAAGGCAAGCCAATGCAAACCTCTGTGCTAACTTCTCCGGAAAGAAGAAGAAGGCGTCTTCGTCATCGGCAGAAGACGAAGATGTCGACTTGTGTTTGATTTGTTTGAAGCTCTTGCCAAAAAAACTGACCGCTGCAAATTGGATCCATTGCGATGTTTTCGATCATCCTGTGCATTTGAAGTGCGCTGGCATGACGGCCAGATATTTCACATGCAAAAATTGCATTTCGAAATAATTCTTTTCATTTTGCCACTTAAGGTCATCATTTTTTGTTATTTTTTTGCCACTGAAGGCCATTATTTTTTGTTCTTTTTGCCACTAAAGGCTTTTAAACAAATAAACGTTCTTTTTCATCAATTCAAGGCCATTTTACTTCATATTTTTTTTCATTTCTGGCGATTTTTCAAGTTTGATTTTTTTTGAGTGTTTGTCTAGAACAATAGGTTACTTCAGAGGAAAGTTAGCTAGAGTCTCTAGCTTTGTTGACTTGGAAAAAGGTATTAGTGAAAAACGCAAGTGTGTCCACAACCGGAGAATGTCCCCTACAAATACCACAAATAATACAAATACCACTCCACAGTGTAAATATCAAGTGCTCATTCTAAAGAACTTTGACATTGCAAATTTTTTTTGGTTACTCTGGCTCAGCTGCCGTGCGCGCAGTTGACATGATACCTTCGCTGACGAACCCCTGACTTTTCGAGGTTTTTTGTGTGAAATGTCAACCCATAATTAAATTAACTATCTAGATATGAGTTTACTTGTAAATTTTATTGACATTTCTTTTAATATACAAAGCAACAACTGTTTTTCTGTCACAGAGCTGCTGTCAGTTTATAGAGAAAAAGTAAGTCGGACTGTATAAGACTTGAAATGAGTTTGAAAAGTACTTTATAAATGCCGAAACATTTTTAGATCAAGTAAAATTGAAAAATAACTTTAAATAAGACTGTGGAACTTGAATCAAGTATTTTTTTACTTAACGTTCTGCACTTGATTCAAATACAAAGCATTTGTTTCGAATAACAAGTTGCTGTAGGAATCTTCATTATACTCAACTAAGTAACAAGTTGTCCACCTGCTTGCTTGAATGTGAATGCCCTGCCTTGCAGTTAGGGTATAAAATGATAATCATATGGATGGGATGTAAAACTTATTTTGTTTTTGTTTTTTTTTTTTGCCGTTGCGGCTTAAAGGATTCACAAATGATTTTGCGGTCAAAGATGAAATGAAACAGCAGATGGGGTGAGAGAAATCAAGAGGGGTGGCTGGCCGGGAGCGGGAGCGGAGGAGCTGTGGTGCGTTGGTGCTGGCCATAATTGGTGCTCATCTTAATGGCATTAAAATTGCATTATCGCTGTATTTATTGAAACGGTTTGTTTTAACAAGATTAACTCGATGATACGGCCAGGCAGCCGATCAGCAAGCAACCAACAAAAGACAGGCCACAAAATGATTAACAGCAAAAGCCGCCGAAAAACGTATAAAAAACCCACAGACTCACACACACATGCACACGGCGAGCGAGTGAAATAAAAACCACAAAGCGGCACCAAAAACGGCGTTAAGTGTGAGAGATGCTGATGCTGCTTGTTGTTCAGTTGGCTGTTGGCTGTTGATTGTGTGGTCGTAAAATTGTTTATAACATAATTTCATATCATTTAATTTAGATGATTAGATTCAATAACCAAATATCACCCCAAACGGACCATGTGAGTTTCCTGGCTGCATTCCGAGAACCTTTTTGCCTATCGATGATCCAATATGGCCCAAACCAGAACAGTTTCTGAGAAGCTCTCGCATAATTATTATTTATGCATACAAATTCAAAAAATGTTTGCCATGCTCTCCGCTCCAAGCGTTTATTATTTATGGCATTTGCAACAGCCCGAAACTGTGCTCTTTGCGGCTTTAATTTCATCAAACCTTGAAAAAACTGAGAAAACAGTAAAAACACAAATTGAACATGGGAACTAAGCCGTGAAGCTTAACACTTTCCATTTCGCACTTGGCCCGGGCGACCCAAAGCGAGGTGTGAATTTGATTTTTTGTTTGTTGTAATTTCGCCAAGAGGGAAGGAGAGAGATAATTATAGCTGGACTTTACGTTTAACGAATCTTTTTCATATTTGCAATATCTATAATCTCTGAAATTCTTATCTACCTACTATTTCTGAGTTTTAAGAATCAGAATGCGTTGCATACTTTTCGACTTCTCCTTAAGGAACACAACTTTTGTCATATATTTGTGGGTTATCATACGCTGTCTGCTGACATACTGTTAATACTTTAACATTTATGTTAATGCTCTGTTAGTGAAGGCTATTAAACATTTCTTTCACTGAGTCGAAGTCAGGCTGGGCCTACTTAAACTTAAACTCCCGTTCTGATCCATTCTTATTTTCTAGTTCCCCATTAACCGTTTGTGAAGTGATTGCCATACTTACAGCAATCTGAAGTAGTTCTTAAAAAACAGAAGAAAAATTACAGATTTTATGGGAAACACCAGAAAAATATCGAAAAATTCTGTCACTTTTTAAAAAACCCATTTGTCGGTCGGTAATTTTAAAACTATTTTCCACTTAAAATACTATAGAGCAGAGGTACCCAATCCTATTGCACACGCAGCTTATTCGTAGGGGGAACCAAGGTATACTAAACAAGGTAGGCTCACTTGCTCTCTCACAACTCCTTATATTTGTGTCAAAGAGAGCGAGAGAGTAATACATTTCAATACAAAGCCTACTAAGCTACAAAGTAAAACACAAAAAATTCGTCCGCGGAGATGCTTCGCTTACAACAGTTGCTTACTGACTGAAATTTAACTAGTTGTGAAGAGAGCGAGAGAGTGAGTAGGCCTACCTTGTTTAGTATACCTTGGGGCAACAATAACTTCACATGTGTTCTCTCTTTACTCTTTCTCTCCGAGCAAAGGTTTTGTTGTTTACCGCATGTTTAGCCGTCACTCAAAGCATTTGGCTAAGCATAGAGCAACAACAACTTTGAATGTTGTCTCTCTTCTTGTTCTCTGAGAGCGAAGGTATTGTTTTTGGCTGCGTATGACAAACACACACAGACACACAAACAAACATCGGGTTTCTCTATCTATTTCTTGTGGTTGTTGTTGCTTAAGATATATTTATTTCACCTCTGATATAAAAAACAAAACATATTGCTCGTGCCATAACCTTTACTGCCAATCAAGTGGGAAATCATGCCAGATCCCATGCATAAACGTAATTTTCATTTAAGGGAACTTAAAGAATATTCACATATCAATTTAAAAAATTGAGAAAGTTGGCTTAGCTGGACTGTAAAATACTTTGTGACTACGAAAAAGTAAAAATTTTGCTGCTGCAATATATTAAAACTAAACTTGTTTTGCCTGCTAGTATAAAGAGTTTATGTCCCTTTATCTCTAAACATCTCTAAGATCTGTTTGTTCGGATAAACAAACAGACACACATGGCGGCTTTATCGACTCGGCTGCCTTTACACTTGTCATATATCTCAAAATAGTCTGTTAGAAAAATTTTCTAAATCGAAAATCCCATCAAATTGAAACTGTCAAATTACATAAAAACAGGCTAAAATTGTTTAACTATTTAGAGTTTACTGGTACACTATCGGCAGAGAGTCTGTTTAGAGATATATCACATGTGTAAAGGCAGCTTCGTATCTGCCAAAAACCAAATTTTACAGGAGAGGCTTTTTTCCACTTTTCGATGCGATGGCTGGCAACATCACTACCAATCTTTAGATGTGCGACATTTATCAATTTATTTAACTAAACTTATAACTATTTTTGTGAAAAAAAACTTATATATTTTCCTAATAACTCATTTTGGCACATACGATGTTTTTGCACAAAATTTTGTATGTGCATCATAAGTTTAAATTTACGATAATTTGTAAAAATAAAAAACAATGAAAAGTTAAATATTCATGATTTTGATTTCAAGTATGTACTTATAAAACTAAATTAAAGAAAATTTTCATTTTAACAAAGTGAGTAAAAAGATTAGTCTTCTTCGTCGCTCTCAACCAAAGAGACTTGTAATTTTGACAAATTTTGCAGAGCTAAATATTCATCATGATATTTTGGTGGAATACAATTTTTCATGCTGATGAATCTCTGCGCTTTTCCTGCACATACACAATATTATTGATTGCATATTTCACCCTTCAAATATTAAATAGAAAATTTCATATGAATGTCTGTGCAAAGGTAGGCTGACCCTGCAATCGTTTAACAATCATACGTTTTTGTTCGATTTCGTTTCAACAAACATGATTGTCAAATTTCCCAATCCCAATCGTCAATCACTGTATTCAGCAGGTAAAATCGGCAATCATAAATCACAAATCGTAAATCGGAATCATAACTGCTGAATACGCCCAATGATTTATCACAAAATTGATTGTTTTTGTTGACTTTTGATTGAAAATCGTAGAATAGCTAAGATTGCCTGGCTTTACCCACCCGTTGGTTACTTGAAAATACCTAAAAGGGTTAATAGTGGTCAATGAGGAGCCAGACGAAAACACTTACTGAGCATCCGCGGACAGAAAGAAACAATAGATTGTGAGGATTTTTTTCAGATCGGGACAAGAATTACCAACGATAAGAACAAGCCTTGTAAGGACTTCTAACGAGGAATGTAATTTTAGCCCTTGTCGCTTATTATTCTAGACCTGGCAATATGGTTCAGAAGCTATTTGCAACCCGCGACAGCAGCGATAAAGCGGCATACAGTGTAAATCTTGCGAATGTAGGGGACACAATTAATAGGAGTCGTTGTGACTAATTTCAGAATCAAACTAACGTTACCTTAACCTAGTTGAGTAAATTTAGTTAAACTTGAATAAACTAAATGAATTGAAGAACAAGGGCAAAATATGGGCAAAATTTTTATTTCTGATCCTGATTCAGAATTGTGTTTCAAACAATGTATGTTTGGTTATTTTGCATGTGATTGGACATGTTGTTAGTTGTTTTCAACAAAAATAAAATATTGTTAAAAATATACTTACATTTGGCACTTATTTCAAAATAATAAACAATTTGTAAGCCACTAATAAAGTCCCTTTTATAGCGCTAAAATCAATAATACTCCCATAATTATGGGAAAATAAGGTCGACGGCTTACAAAGACTACACACGATCCAATTGGGAAGACTAAACTTTCAACTGTTAGTTATTATTCCATGTAATTACATGCATTTAAAGCAACGTATTAAGAACTATCTTCTGGAACAAAAATTTTTTGTTTTGATTTGTACTTGTTTTCGTTACATTTGAACATTTCTACATTGACTTCTAAATGCTCATTGTCCTTAAAAATAATTTTTTTCAATTAAGTCCCCCTAGAATGGACAAATCTTACACTGTGCGACTAAAATCCTACTAAAAACTTTCTTACCAAAATTAAAGATGTTTCACATCAAAGCAAGTAAGAAAGTCAGTCAAGCCCGACTATAACATAATACCCTGTACCTGAGTAGAAGTGAAAAAGCGCTGGCTGCTTTGTTTCATTCTTGTTTTCTCTCTCTCTCTCTTTTGGTGAATGAAACAAGTGAAGTTAATTTCGGGGTGGGGGAGGGGATTTTTGGTATTTTTGGCCCATAACTTGAGAAACTGCCTATCTGATCTATATTATTTGTTCAGCAAAACTGACATATAATGCTAATTACTAACCATCTCTTAAAGGCATAACTCCCTATCTATTAAACAGTGGAGAAATGAGTGTTTTTTCAATTTATTCTTTACTATCTCTGAGATTCATTTTAAAACAGACGTAATGGGCGTTCAGACAGACAGACAGACGGATATGGCTATATCGACTGGATGTTTGATGCTTGATCAAGTACATATATATTCTTTAAAGGTTTGGAAAATCCCTTCTCTGAACATACTTTTGCACAAACTTAATGTACTTTGAAGCTTTTGGTACAGAGTATAAATTGGTTCATACGAAGGTTGCCTTTCTCCTTTTTAGCGACAGACTCACAAGGCTTTTCCAATCGAATGACGCATGCGAGTTTCGTAAGAAACACTCTTTTCATTTTAATGTAAGAATTCAGACGGGGTTAGCTAAGCTCTTTTCGTTCACAAATGTTTTGTTTGGTTTTGTGTTCGTTCCCCAAGCCGGAGTTTCACTTCGATCCTCTAAAGTCTCTCAAACTAGTCAACAAAGCAAAATTTTAATACAAAAAAAAATTGTTCTTAAAATGAAAAAACTGAATTAAACGATCGTCGGTGGGAGCCAAGGCAAACAGTCTCACTTGGAGGAATTTCACAAAAAGCCACGACTAACTGTGTTTTTGCGCAAATCGAAAATGGAGGATATAATGTTCGGGCGGCGCAAAGCGATGAATGAGATGCATGAAGATCTGAGCTTCGCAATGAGCAGAAACTGCAAACTACCGCGAGTAATCTTCCGACGGCTGAGTTGTTGGGGCGATGACAGCGACGATGAGGGGCAGTTGTAATGGGCATAAAGACAGCGCCGGAAAATGCTGTGCAAGATCAGCGATCAACTGATTAACACAATGATTGAACTGGTATAGTGTCTTGTGCTCAAGATTCGCGGAATATGGACTGTCCAGAGCTGCAGTACGAGGCCGCCTGGGTCTTGACTAATATCGCTTCGGGAACTTCTGAGCAAAAACACACAGCATCATCGAACAGGTGCGGTCTTCACTTGATTGCCCTGCCGTTCTCCGGGGGTTTAAATCTCGCCGAGCAGCATACTGTTTGGCTCTGTCCAACATAGGCCGGCGATCAACCATCCTTCACAGGAACCCGATCATCGAAAATCATGTCATTGATGGAATTTTGGCCTTTGAACAAACGACGCCCCACTTCTCCTTGTTGCGCAGCATAGCGTGGCTGATTCGCAACTTCTGTGCTCCCAAAAAGGGATCTCGTATGCCCCCTTCAATCAAGTGCGGCGTTTGGCTGCCTGTGATTGCTCAGCTTCTCCATTGCCAGGATATTCAAGTGTTGAGCGATTCGTGTTGGCCTTTATCCTATGTGACCGATCGTGAAGACCATAAAAATCCAAGGCTGTGGATAGATACGGGTGCTGGTGCCTCAGCTACTGAAATTAATGCAAATGGATGAGATCAGGGTTATTGTACCGGCATTGTTCATCAGGGGCAAGATTGTAGGCAAGCACAGCAGCAGACCGATGTGGTCGTATCCCGTTGTAGTGCCCGATTGGGGCAATTGCTGCTGCACCAAAAGAGGATCATTGTCGCGAAGGTCGATCGGCGGAGCACAAACGCTTGCTCACAAACCACATTCAGGCTGTCCCGGAGGGCTGGACTATTCAAACCGGATTTGCCAAGTGCTCGAAAAGGCGCTTTGTGAGGCATTAAGAGGAGGCTGCCTGGGCAGTGATGAATACCACCATAGAGTGGCAAGGTGTTCTGGCAAATCGAAGAGATGAGATGGATAAACGGACATTTCGCCATTTAATGATCTTCTGTCTGTGGTGCAAGTCCAAACACCATCGAAGTAGGTACTGAATGGTCTTTCGGCATCTGATACAAAGACGAAGAAGCTGAAGCACGACGTCTAAGTCGAATGGTTGAAGAAATATTGTGGACTGACAAAACTGAGCCTTGCAGCAACAAAATTTAGAAGATTTACGAAAAAGCTTTCAAAATTACGCCGAAAGCATTTTGATGAGGAGGAATGTGGCCAACCAGCAGGCGTAAGTCGCTGAGAGTGGCTGCAAGTTTTAGTTTTAATTTATAGTGTTTAAATTTCTTGACAATAACTAATACAGATACAGAACACACGAAATCATAATTTTTAATTTTTTTTTTTTTTTTTTTTTTTTTTTTAACTACCTAAAATTTAACTTAATCCCATCCTGTCACTGATTCAAGACGATCTCAAATAATTATTTGTTCTGAAAGATGGTTATTGACCAGCAAAAAGGAATACGTTTGAACAAGTTTGAATGCAGTGAAGATGTCTGTTACAATAAAACAGCTACAAGATATTTTCATAATTATTTTTACTTTTAGCATAAAGTCCGAGGAGATATGATAAGCTGTTAATAGCCTACTTCTAAAAAAAAAAAAATCTGTCCACTTATCCATAGTTTTGCCTTTAACTTTAATTTAAGCAATTAGATTCGACTGGCAGCCTAACTGATGCACTTAACATAATGCCACACCTTATATCCCCAGATTCGATGAGGAATTGCTAGGGGTACCACTGCGCCCTGTGTTGAGGAAAAGTGCCACTGGAAGGATAAAGTAACTCTGGGTCACTTCTCTATACCTATTAGCATCCTGTATGGCAACACAGCTTGACTATTGTGATCCCAAGAATTAAGAGACGTTTCAACACTATTTATATAAGTCACCATTTCAAGTCGGCTTGACAAGAAATTAAGGTGCATGAGTGCCAACATTATAAT
>JAEIFU010003977.1:2500-21456 GCA_018904235.1 Lordiphosa stackelbergi | reverse complement strand
ACATTAAAAAGATGAGACAACAGCTTGAGTACGTGAGCGGCAAAGCTGTGAATCCGACAACCGCTGTAACAAGAATGATGACAAACACCTGAGGGCCAAAACAGCGTAGCAGGCAGCTCAAAGCGAGTGTGGTCACCTCCATTATCCTCTAAGAACATAGCATCTTATCTCCGCCAATGCAAGTCGGTATATAGACTCTGCGCCCTCGACGGAGCGGACGCACTGGAAGCAAACCACAGCGTGACTCCACCGTTTCGCAATGGCAGAGCAGATGAGATCGCGGAATTTGCGGTAGATGGACTCACCGGCTGAACAGAAAACACGGCCAGGTAGACTTTTACCTGTCCCAAATGTTGACGGGACATTGTAGAAGAAACTGTCAACGGGTCGTATGCTGATTACCTTACCTACAACCGTTTCGTTCGATTTCTGGTCACTCTCAAAACTAGTCATTCACAATAGACCGACCGCCTGTCTTTCTCTGTTGCTCTCGCACTTACTTAACCAAGTGTCCCAGTTCGGAATACACACACACACACACACACTCACCAATGTCATGACCCCACCTCTAACCCAGCCCAAACAAGGGTTAACAGCAATTTAAATAATAAAACTGCTTGGCATTTGGGAAAAAAATCAACCCTTAACTTGTTGATATACCCAAAAGGGAACACAAAAAAATTGAAGAAAATTCAAAATGAATCTAAAAAAAAACGAAGAAAAGCCTAATTGCCGCCGGGCATTGGCAGCCAAGTAAAAGTTGACCCATAAGCAAAAGGAATTTTTATCAACTGTTTTTTTAAGTGCTCGACCTGTCCGCAGCCATAAATTTCAGAAGCGACAAATTTCAGTAAAATGATCTTTATCCGCCACGGAAATGAGGATTTTTTCCCATCATTGCAAGTTCAAATGGTCAAGGCTATGACGAGCCGTTACCCCCGGCAAACCAAAACTGGTTTAGGCGGTCCAGCGGCAGCAGCCGTTGCAGCTTTCAGGCGCCAGGTGTGAGAATGATGCTGCGATCCGCAGGCCACAACCAACCCACCACCATGAAAAGAAAGAACCAATTTTTTACACATCTTTCGCTCGACAATTTTTCTATAATAAACTAGCCTAACGGGTTTCTACTTTTATTTGTATCCTGTTCGCTATTGTCCGCCGTTATATCCGGGGCAGACAATAGCAACACAAAGCTTTAGCATCTGGGCAACAGATCGCCGTATCCGTATATAAACTGAGGCTGCTGCGCAGAATCAATCAGTTTCATTTCAATCTTCAAACGCTGAGGATCAACAGCAGCAGCAGCAGCAGCAGCTCAGGATTGCGCCATGACCAGGCCACACACTAAGGAGGCTGTGTTGCAAGCGGCTTCAAACAACACACACGCAAAAAATTAAAACCAAAGTTTTTATTTCAGTTCAAATACCGAAAGTCAGATTAATTTATTTTCAAATATCACAAACACTTGCGAAAATTTGTCAGCTAATGCAAATTTTCGTGAAAATGGTTTAAGTATAAGCAAATCACATAACAAACAAAAAAAAACCTAAGAACAATTCAACAAAACAACACAAAAATCAAGCAGCACACAAAACTCCGGAAATAATTCTACAAAATATTAAGCAGAAATTCAAAAAGTGCAAACTAATTTGACGGCAAACAATTTGTAACCAGACGAACCAAGAAAACGAAGAACTTCAGTGAATCGAGATAATAATATTATTTTTATATTTTACAGGTAAGTGGTACAAATAAATGGTTTAATATTCAGTTTCAGCAAAAATTTTGCGAATTAAAAACGCCAAAAATTTAGCGAAAGTGAATTTTTTTGAGAAAGTTAAAAAAAACTGTAAAACATTTTATTTTATACAAAAGTTTCGATATCAACCATATAAGCAATGAATACTCCACTTAAAAAAAATATTGAAAAATTTCATACAAATAATTTTGTACATAAAAAAGTTATTAACTTCAAGTTTGAACAAAATTTCGAAATAAGAGAAGAAATATAACACTTAGAGCAAATGTAGAGAATTTCACTTTATACAATTTTGTACATAAAATCGCAATTAACTTCAAGTTTGAAAATAATTTCAAGTTAAACTAAAAGCCTAATCAGAACTACACTCAGAGAATATAATGAGAATTTCATACATACAATTTTCTACACAAAAACAAAATTTCGAAATTAAACTAAAGGCCTCATCAGCCAATATGCTACACTTAGAGAAAATATACATATAAATACATACAATTTTATACATAAAAAAGGAATTAACTTCAAGTTTGAACAACATTTCGAAACTAAATTAAAGACCTTATCAGAAAAACTTTTACACTCAGAAAAAATAGAGAGAATTTTATACATAAATTCTTTTTATGTAAAAAATTGTAATTAACTTCAAGTTTAAAAAAATTTCAAAATAAAACTAAAGGCCTATACTCAGATAAGATAAATTTTTAGTTTGGAACGATATTTCACATGAATAGAAACAATTTTGTAAAGCTTTGAAATCTGAATACGTTTGAAAAGGCATCTTATTTGTATGGAATTGTATCTATTCATATGAAATATCAACCAAACTAAAACTTTATCTCATCTGAGTATAGGCATTAAAACAGAAAAAAATCTGAAAAAATTATACATGCAGAAAAAATATTGAGAAAACGTTAAATTTTGTACATAAAAATGTAATTAAATTCATAATAAAAAAAAAATTTCGAAATTAAATTTTAAAATATTTAAAATTAAAGGCCTCATTAGAAAAAATACTACACTTAAAAATATTGAGAAATTAATTTAAAAAAATAAAAATTAAAATTTTTAATTAATCCAGATACTACCTAAAGGAAATTATGGAGAATTTCATACTTAGACCAAAATGGTTTGAATTGTACTTGATCCAAGATCTGGAACTTTTGATACCACGTATATAAATCCATGAGTTTTTAACGCTATGCTCGCCAACTTTGCTTACTCTCTTCGTTCAGTTACTTATACTCAATCTTATTTTGTTCGAATTTCTTGAACATTTAAGAACTAATATATTTTTTCAAGAGCATTTGTACTCAAATTTATTTGTTCTACTTTTTTCTGAGTGTAAGTTAAGCCTATTAATATGGATACGAGCACAAATTAGGGCCGTTTATAACAAAACATTTGTTTGCAAGTTTTGATAAAGTTTTCTGTCTTCAAAATTTATTTTTTGAAAAATATCTTGAACAAGCCTGCTTTACCGTACAGTTGACATTAGAGGCGGTATTTTGTAAGAAACATTTTCGTTTTAATCAGAAAAAATTTACTTGTACCGTTTTCAAATCATTTCCAAGTTTTATATAAATAAGGCAGCAGCAGTTCAGCAGCATTTATACGTGTATCTGGTGCAAATGCTTTTTACTTTACACAAGAGGTAAACAGGCAAATAATTTGCCCAAATTTTGTTGAAAATTTGTCTAAATATCCTCGATTGCAAATTTTGCAGCACTTAAAACAACATAACTGATGATTCCATGCGAAAATAATTTGACTAAATATGGCGGAAAAGTTCCCTAATTTGGCCTATTTAGCAGAGTTTTCATAAAAATTTTGGCAAATTATTTGTCTCTGTGAACAAATTTGAAGAAAAAAGGGGGGTGCGTGAAAGAGGTGAGTTTGGTTTGTTGGTTTCTAAAAAGGATTATGCTTGTGAACAAATTTGAAGAAAGAATATCCGGATTGCAGTTTTTCAAGTAATTTGTCCTACTTAGCAGAGTTTTCTTAAAAATATTGGCAAATTATTTGTCACTGTGAACAAATTTGAAGAAAAAAAATTGGTTGCAGTTTTAGCAGTAATTTGTCCTATTAGCAGAGTTTTCTTAAAAATTTTGGCAAAATTATTTGTCTCTGTGAACAAATTGCAGTTTTTGCAGTAATTTGTCCTACTTAGCAGAGTTTTCTTAAAAATTTTGGCAAATTATTTGTCTCTGTAAACAAATTTTAAGAAAAAACTATTTGTTGCTAAAGCTAAGGTTCCACAGGCAAATAATTTGCCCAAATTTTGATGAAAAATTGACTAAATAGGCCAACTTAGGAAACTTTTCGGCTATTTTTGATTAAATTGCTTACGTATGGAACCAAAGTTTTAGTTTTAAGTTGTGCATAATCTGTAATCATGGCTATTTAGAGAAATTTTTATGAAAATTTGGGCAAATTATTTGCCTGTGGGACCATAGCTTTAAGTTGGTACAATTTGTAGTTTTCATCGAATCAGAGTGTAAGAAACCATTTGGTTTGAATGAGAAAAAGTTTCTTGAAGCGTTTTCAAATCATTTCAAAGTTCTTTCTAAATGAGACAGCAGCAGTTCAGCAGCATTACAAACGAAGTTTACTCATACAATTCGCTTAGCAAGCAGAAATGAAATTTTTTATATATTTGTGCAACAAAAGCTAACTTATTGTGCTTGCAAATAAGCGCAAGAGAGACAAAAACAGGGGCAGAGATAAACCAGAAGCACAAATGTTGTTGTAATGCACACAGAGCACTTGGTTATAGACGGATTTTCAGCCATTCTTTCTTGTGGTTGTGGTTATTTTTCAAATAATTTTTATCTTATGCGGCTGAGTTGCTGCTGCCCTAATTAAAATTCAAGTAAAAATTAAAAATCTTTTTCTTTTCCATTTATTCTTTCACACAGGATCCTCCCCAACCCCAGCTGAGCAGAGAAAATCGCGAAGAACAAAATAAAAACCCAAAAGAAAAAATTCAAACTCAACAAAAAATTTACAAAAACTAGCATGGATCAGGCCATAATCATCAACCACAACTGTAACCCCATCAAAAATCTATTTCAAGAAAATTGTTATGAAACTCATTCAAATTCTCAAATGTTTACTATGGCTCATACTCAACAATAGGCCTACACAGTCCGACAGCAAATTCCAACTACCCAAGCAAAAACCGCCACAACATCTTCAACAACTGTGGCAGCCCAGCCAACTCCAACTCCAACCCAAGTTACAACTCAGGCCCAAAAATTCAACAGCATTTAGACAAAAATTGCAAGGAAGGAAACCAAAATTCAAATTTTCAAACTAAAGCCAATGATGATGATACCGAGACGAAAGGATCGAGCATTTGAAGGCGAAAGCAGCCACAAAGGAGAAGTAAGAGACCGAGTCTCTCTCTCGGCAGGAGCAGGAGCAGGCCCCCAGTTGTAGATGTTATCTAAAGCAGCAGATAAAAGTTTGCCCCTTCACAGATATTTGGCTGAATATCTAAACAGGGGCAAACCACCCCTCAGGACAGCAAGGACACACACACACACATACACAACCACCCATCTAAGCATTCAAACGCTCCTGCGGCGAATTCAAAAGAGAGAGAGAGAGAGAGTGAAAGAGCACAACTTTGAGAACCCAAAACAAACCAAAAACAAGTATGTTTTTGTTTAAACCAAATTTATTTATTAATATACTTAAGAGCAGCCCAAAATTTTACTCTTCTTCTACGGCATCGTAGAAGGCTTCATTTCCAGTAACGATACCCAGAAATCATTATACCACTTGGCCCCTGCCCCACCAAATTTCACACACACAATGCAATAGTTTTTTTCATTTTGTGTATAAAACGCAAATCGATTAACAAAACTAAATCACCAAATTCTACATTTCGTCCTTATAAATCTTTAGTTTTACACAATATTCTTAACAAAACAAATGAACCAAAAATAAGTTTCGCTTTGTTCCAGAGCTTCAGGCAAGAAACAAAAAAAAAAAAAAACAACCACCATACACACACACACACAAGTTTAGCAAATACTTAAGCAGGGGTACAAACACTCTTACACACACACACAAACACACTAACTCACACCAATTTGGTTATAAAATGGCTGCAAAGGAAGCTGCTTCTACGATACCCAAGAAGAAAAGACATAGCCCGTCCCAAAAGAAAATCAAACAAATTTTTATTCAAACATTTTTTGGAAGCTTTTGATATTTTCTTTAAAAAACAATTTCTAAAGAAAATATTTAAGGTGCAAAAAATGTTGAAATCAAAAACAAAAAACAAAAACAAAATCTAAAAAAGTCGTCGGAAGTCAAGGTCTTAATCCCCCCTTTAGGTCAAGACCAAAACCCAAACCTAACCCTTTATATCTTTTTTATAGTCAAAGACTTTAGAAAATGGCAGCGTTCAGCTTAAATATACTCATTTGGCTTTTGTTAGATGAAAGTCAAAGTTGCTCCACCTAAATTAGTCAAGACCTTAAATGATTGATCAGTAATCACAAATTCAATTTAATATAAATCTTAAAAATTGGTTTACAAATTCAAAAACAAAACTCAAAGTCTTATTTTCAACAATTTACTCAACAATTTATTAAACAAAAATAAACCCAAAATTCTAAATCAATTAAATCTTATTCAAATTTAAACAAAATCAAAATTAATACTTTAATTTTTCGTAAATCAAATTCAAAATCATAAATAAAAAGCTACTGGCCTTTTCAGCCCTTGCCGCCCAGCCCGATTTTTAGGCTTAAAAATCAATATAAATAACATGAAACCTTATTAAACTCTGAAATTTAAGCAACGCAACAACATTTTTATATATTTTTTTTACTTATGACAAAAGCTTATTGAAAATTGATGACAAAAACTGGTTGTTATTGCTGCGCCCTTTCGTTAGAGATGAAACTCTTAGTTAGAGATCTAAAAACTAAAACTAAATTCTAAAATAATGAACAAAAATTCGTTTTCTAAGGTTAACATCAAAATATTTAAAAAAAAAACTCAAACCACTAGATCCTCAGTTTCTCCACTGCCTTTTCCTCCAAAAAAAAAATATGTTTAACATAGACAAATCCAAACTAAAAACCAACGAATTTATTTTTATTTTCAAAATCAAAATCAAAAATCTTTTTTAGATTTCAAAATCATATCAAAAAAAATCATCAAATCTAGCAAAATATTTATTTTAATCATAGTCAGAATATTAATTTCAAATTCAAGTTTAGTCCCCCAAAACTTAAAAGAAAAAACCCAAACTTATTTCAAAACTAAAATCAAAATTAGATACATAATTTAATTGTAAAATTTTTAGTTCTATTTAAATTCTAAAATATATCAAATTAGGCATTTTCGTTATTGTAGGAAAATTATTCAACTACAGTTGAACTTAAGACTGTTTAATCCAAATCAATTATCAAAATATATCAAATTCATTTCATATCGAAATTCATTTCTTAAATATATTCATACACAAAAATAGTTTCTGTGAGTTGTACCTCGGCCGACATTTTATTGCTCCTACGCGTTTCGATGTCATTTTGCTCCTTCTTCAGAGAGTCTGTATTTATAGTTTCAAAAAAGTTTCCAAAAATTCCTAAACTAAGTTCGATAGCATTTAACTAAATTTGTCTAAATCAAAAATCCATTTCAAATTTCGAATATGTTATCTATTTTGATCAAATCTATGCGCATCTATTATATTTATTCATTCATTCTCCCATTTATGCTTTTGGTCGCCAAATCACAAAAGTAGTTACTCCAAAATAGGCAAATCGCCAAATCGCGTTCAATTATACCAAATTAATTTCAATAATAAAACAATATTTGTTTTTGTTTTTAACACAAAATTACACATATTCTGTAAAACAAAATTTTAAACTCAAGGCAATCAATTTAAATTCCAAATTCAAAAATATTTCGACAGCATTTAAAGCTGGTTTCCATATGAGAGACACCCTGCAGTTCAACGTCTCAGTACTGAATTTGTCAGTGCTGAATCAGACCTGAGAAGTAGGAATTGCTCCAACTCATGACTGATTTCAGTACTGTTTTCAGTACTACCCATGATTTTTCAGTACTGAAATCATGCCTGAAATCAAGCCTGAAAGATGAGAAGGCCTGAAATGCATGTAAAGGCAGCCATGATTTCAGTACCTGCCCTTCCAAATCAGGGCTGATTCAGGTCTGCTTCAATACTGAGCCGTACTGAAGGGCAAATTTATTTCTACTCAATCAGATTTTAAAACAGTTCAAAAGTTTTTCTATTCATGTGAAGTACGACATAAAAATTTATTTTCATGCGTTGTGTTATCCAGTAAAGCTTAGTATACACCTCAACAAAGGAACTAACAAAAAAAAAATTCCATATAAAAATTACTCGCCAAACTTTTGTTATCAAAGGCCTTTGTTTTGACAATTATTTTGTTAAGAAGTTTTTTGTTTTGGCAGTTGCTTTGTTGAGGTGTATACCAAGCTAAAACAGTTGAAAAATGTTTCAATTTGTCAATACAAATTATTTATAAAACCATGAAATATTATAACAACTGCAGCAACAAAAAAAATATACATTTTCCCAAACACACGGTCTGACACTTTGTCAACAAATTTCCAAATGAAAAATGACCAAATTTCTTCAAGTTTTGGCTAGTTCAACTATTTTTGAGTGCATTTAGGGCATTTTACAGTTAGTGTTTATCTTAATCACAACTTCAAAACTGGGCATTAAAAATTCTGAAATCAAAATTTCAAATTCTGAATTACAAAAACTGTCAGTCAAAATATGCCCATTCTAATCGACTGCTTTTCAAAACTAGAGTCCAAAAATTTGCTCTGATGACAAAGCCATAAAATTATTGTTCAATCCAAAATAAAACAACAATTTTGAATTAAAATTAAGCTTTGGTATAATATAAAATTCAAAACAATTTCAAAAAATTGTTGTTTGAAAATTCAGAAATATGCAAACAAATTTGGCGTATCCAAATTAATTTAAGGCATTTTCAAACGAATTCTTCTACTTATATACACAACTATAGAGCTGGTATATCAAGTTCAAAAACAAATCTCTAAAATAAACTTGGCTATATAAATTCAAAAACTTTGATCAAAAATAATGCTTCTACTGATACACAAATCCATAGAGCTGGTATTTCAAATTCAAAAACAATTCTTAAAAAATAACGTATCAATATAAATTCAAAAACTTAGCTTCTATTGATATACACAAACTATAAAGCTGGCATTTCAAATTCAAAATTAAATCTAAAAGAACAACTTGGCCATATAAATTCAAAAATTTCGCTCAAAAATAAGTCTTCTACTGATATACAAAACTATAAAGCTGGCATTTCAAATTCAAAAACAAGTCTTAAATAATAACTTGGCCATATAAAATTCAAAAAACTTTGCCCAAAAAAGAATCCTTCTACTGATATACAAAACTATAGAGCTGGTATTTCAAATTCAAAAAAAAAATAAAAGAAAAACTATAAATTCAAAAACTTTGCTTAAAAAATGAATCCTTCTACTGTTATACAAAACTATAAAGCTGGCATTTCAAATTCAAAAACAAACAAGTTTTAAGTAAAAACTTGGCTATATAAATTCAAAAACTTTGCTCAATAAGAATCCTTTCTGATTAAAAAACTATAGAGCTGGTATTTCAAATTCCAAAAAAAAATCTAAAAGATAAACTATAAATTCAAAAACTTTGCTGATTTTAACAGAAAGAAAGAGACATAATTTCACCAGCTTTTAAGCCAACAACAAACTAAATAAAACTAGAATCAAAAAACTGGCGCAAATGCGACTTCCACAATTCTTGTTATATTTTGACAGAAAAAAGTGTAACAGAAACCAAAACTGTAAGAAAAACTTGGCTAGCTTTGCATAACCGTTCATGGAAATCTCTCAGTAAGAAACTGGTACAACAAAATGCAGTAGTAAGTCAATCAAATACATTTCATTTTGACTAAATCAAATAAAATAACTTGGCTTAACAAATTCAAAATATTTTAATTTAAATTAAAAAACGTTTCAAACCAATATCTAAAATTCTAGAAATTTCAATTTGCTGAGTTCTAAATCAAACCAATTCAAATCCAAATCAATATAAATTTAAAGTAAATCAATTTACCAATTTTGAAAAACCCTTTTGATCTATGCTAAATTTGATCAGAAAACTGCTCGTTCAAATTGCTTTAACTATTGATGTTTCAAAGCATCACTGTAGACGTATTATTTAATCTCGATGCAATGGAACATTGATGGTTCGATAATGACACTTTTTTTGTATTTGTTTGCTCAAAAATAAATCACTAAAATTTCAAATTTATTCATCAGAAAATAACTTTAGATGTGTTGTGTCATTATATATTCCAAGTACAGAAATCAAAATCCCTCAATTTATCCACTTTGGTTAACATTTGTAATATTTTTGAACAGATCTCTATCATACAAGAACAGAATTCAAAATCCTTACATTTCTTTGAACTTTTGCTTATTTCGTAAATTTTCTTTTTGTATTTTTAGTTTTTGTGTTGTTCCGAAACCAACTTCTAACAACTTACTAAAAAGGCCTTGAAATATCCAAATATGCAATGCAAATATTAAAATCAAATTTTATTTTACTGGATCAAACCGAAAACCAAAACTAAATGTGATACAACATTTGATTAAAGTGTTTGAAATGAAAAAAAAATTATCAGCTGTGCTCCGGCTTTCACTTACTTTTGCGATTTGCTATTTCAACAAATTCGTACGAATTCAATTATAAGTGCTCCCAAATTCGCAACTTTTTGTTATCGATTCTGTTTCATTCCCAATTCGTTTTGCAACACTTCACGTGGCAGAAGCAGCTGTATCGACAAACTTATCGACCTAGCCAAATCGCAATTTGTTGTTGTCAAAAACAATCTTAAATAGTCACAGAATATTACAAAAATTGGTTCATAGAAAGGCAGCTCTTATCTCCAGCGACATTTCCCATTTACTTTTTAATTCACGGACTCATACGTCGCCGGTTTTATATCGGCCAAATTTTGCGATTTGCGAATTTCGGAGCAACTACTTTTGCGATTTAGCGACGAAATCGTAAAATTTTTGCGAAAGCGAAAATGGGAGCATGGCTGTATATTCATCTCAAAATTGTTCAAAAAACTCTAAAACTTATATATACCAAATCTATCTGGTATGTATGACCATTGATTCATTTCAGAATTAATTAAAGAACTCAAACATCAAACATCATCTCAGAATTGATTAAATATGGCTAGCTTTTCCAGCATTTACTCTAAATTTCTTGAAATTTTTTAAGAGATATCAAACCAAAGTCTGAACTACATTTCCTTAATAAGACATACACTAAACAGCTCGCATCAATGCCAAGCCATAAACTGAAATGCAATCATACTGAATCACAAATTGAATTGTATTTATTCTATTTGAAAATCATCAACAAAAATAAAAGAAGTTACCCAAACTTTACTTAAATTTACTAAGGCAACGTCAATTGCTTCTCTAATTCGATTTCCAACACATTAAATGCTGCTTCATTTCCTTGGAATTCTAAAAGTTAAATTCAAAAACTTTTAATATAAATTTGAGTATAAACAATACGTGATTTCTTCTTTCTGTATTATTTGGTAATATTTTTCAACATTTAAAAAACAGTTTCGGTTGCTTTACAAAAATCTAAGCCAAATTAAACTATTTTTCATCGAACTGACAGTCTGGTAGCTACCACCATCATTACGAAATTACACGCAGCTTGTTGTTGATTTGCCCTTCGGTTATATTCCGCTTTAAGCTTTATGCATGATCTAAGTTTCTTAGAATTACAAGTACAAAATTCAAATTTGTTTTACATTCGATAAAAACTTTAGGGCCGATTTCTATTCATACAGATTGTTACTATGTGTCAAATAAGCTTACATTTTGCTCTGTTATTTGTTAGTTTATGTGACAGATAGCTCTATGTAGAAGATGTGAAATCGGCCCTTAGACAGTTAAAAATCTAAAATTTAAAAAATTGTATTTTACCTAAAAAAGGATCGAAAAATTTCTAAAATTCAAATCAAAAACCAAAACATTTAGATTCTATTTAAATTTTGCTTCGAAAAGGCATAACCAGATACCGAAAATTCGTTTCGAAAACTTAAAAAAATTCCCAAAAATCAGAAATGCTTCTGCTACTTCTAAGAAATAGCTTGGCATATTTTTTAAAAATATGTTGTTACTTGGTTTATATTCAAAATGCTTAATCCGATATAAGCTCACCTCAGCTCCTATGAAACATGTTCGAATTGATCAATTTGGCTTTGCTTTCAGCCCTTAGCGTTTCTTATAAATTCCAAAACAAAAAGATTTAATATTCAAAACATTGTTTATAAAAATATTTAGAATTTTGTTTAACAACTAAACTTACTGAAATTTAGATTTATTAAAAAAAAATTTATTTTTTTTGAAAAATTTTGATAATTATTTCTAAATTCAGAACAAATTTTATGCTGTTAATATAAAATTGGACAAACCAAATCATAAATAGATCAAATCAAATCAATCATTTGAAAATATAGAAAATACACTCAGAGAAAAAAACCAAGCCGATCGTGCTTGATATCAAGCAGTTTTGATATCAAAAGTACGGTAAGACGGAATATTCTTGGATCCAAGCCGAAAATACTGAAATCAATCACGAAATTCTGTTCTGTTCAAAGTCAAAATTTATTGTCTTCTCCTATGAAAGTAGTTTGTCCTGCTAAAAAATCAAAAAGAAAAAATCTAAATTGAAGCCGATTTCTGTCTCGCCGATTCGTGCTAGATTTCTCTGGGTGTATATAATTCACATAAAATTCAAATTGGCACAAAACCCAAAATTAAAATCAAATTGTAAATTCCAAAAATTAATTCAATTCAAAAACATATAGTAAACATAGAGAGTTTAACAGCGAAATCATATAAAGTTAACTTAGAGTTCAACAACGAACCAGCCAAACTATCAGTTACAGAGCTACACTAGAAAAAAAATATGAGAATTTTGGACTTCAAAAGCAGTTTGAGCATGAAAATTCTAGATCCAAAAGCTAATTTTTAATCCAAGTATGAATTTTGATTCCGAATTTTTGGCTTCCCTTGTCTTTAAAAACTTAATTGGAAACAATTCTAGCGTATTTCAAAAACAGAATTTTTAGTATTCGCTGTTAAATTATACCTTTTACAAAATTCAACAAGATTTATTTCCAATATAGTTCAGTACTTCAAATTTAAAAAAAAAAGAAAAGAAAACAAAAGTAAATTCGAAAATCATTTCAAGGCAAAAACTATCAGGCATGTTATCAATTCCACTTCCATGACAACCTTTCGAAAGTGGAATTGATTCAGGTTCTCGCAACACCATAACGAAACAGTTTTTCGTTTTAAAAAGTAATGCTTGTTGGTCGGTGGAATGAAAAGTAATTGAAAAGTCAGCCCCTCTCATTTCTGACTGTTCCATTTTCGATCGTTTCGCTGGGAATTCTGGTTTCGCTTGGTCCAGTGGTTTGCAAATAGTTAAAAGAGAGCAATTTCATTCGGAAATGAGAACACAAAAAAGAAACCGAAAACCGAAAACGTAGTGGAATTGAGAACATGCCTGTATATAATTATATTAGAGTTGAAACGCAAATCAGCTACACTTGGAGAAAAATATGCAAATTTTCGATTTCAAAAGTTGATTGAGCATGAAAATTCTTGATCCAAAAGCGAATTTTGTTACCGAATTTATAATTCTCTTCAAATAACTTTGCTTGCTCACTCCTCCAGTTACTTAAAAACTAATTTGAGAACGATTCTAGCTTGATTCAAGCACCGAACCAAATTTCAAAGAACATAGAAAATGCAAATTATTGATTTCAAAAGTACATTAAGAATGCAAGCACCGAACAAATTTCAAAGAACATAGAGAATGCAAATTTTTGATTTCAAAAGTACATTAAGAATGAAAATTCTTAATTGATTTGATACCCAATACCTGCTCACTTTCTTCAGCTACATTAAAACTAATTTGAGAACGATGCTAGCTTGATTCAAGCAGCGAGGGAAAATTTTCGATTTCAAAAGTATGTTGAGCAGGGAAATTCTTGATCCAAAGGCGAATTTCGATACCCAATTTCTGGCTCCAAATGTATTTTTTTTAACTAAATCTGTTTGCTTACTCCCATTGTAAATGAACACCAAATTGAGAACGATTTTAGCTTGTTTTAAGCAGAGAATGAAAATTCTTAATTGATTTGATACCCAATTTCTTGCTGCAAATGTGTTTTATTTTCAAACTAACTTTGCTTGCTTGCCATTGTCCGTAAAAACTACATTGAATATGATTCCGGCCCGTTTCAAGCCTAGTACTAAAATTTTTGAATTTCAAATAATGGTGAGCATAATTATTCTTTATCCAAAAGCGCATCTTAATCCAAATCCAATCTTAATCCAAAATTTTATTAAACTAACTTTGATTGCTTAAACCTCTTGTCCATAAAAACTAAATTGAGTACGATTTTGGCTTGTTTCAAGCCACATAAATTCTTTCTTTTACCTTTTTCTGAGTTTTCTGAGTTTGGACTGAAGCTGAGCACAAACCTTGTCCAAATTAGCGTAAGAACGGGTTTTCTCATTTGTAGTACCAGATTCTCACTATAAGAACAACTTTTACCCATTCGAAGTGAGTTTTTTTCATAAAATTTGAAAATATTTTGTTCTGGTTTCAGAGTTAGAGCAAAGTTATAGTAGTTCAGAACCAGGGAAACATGACAATAATTTACACCCAAAAATTACACAATTGACCAAAATATTTAACAAAATTTAATATAACTTTTTGACCACAAATTTTCTAGATTTCAACTTTTGGCTTTAATCTGGCAAACACACACAAAATTTCTACCCTAACTGGACGCAAAATTCAAAAACCAAATCTAAACCAAAATTTAATATTACAAAAAAAAAAACCAGACCAATTCTTTTGGTGCATAATTATTACACATTAAGATGACAAAGTACCTCACGGCCGTCGCACAAAACCACCAAAAAAACAAAAAAAAAGCAACAAAATTCCAAAAAACCTAAACAGCAGCAAACGCAGCAAACAGCAGCATTATAAATTACAAGAAACAGCGGAAGTTTTAATGCGACAAAAGTCAAGAACAAAACAACCAAAAATGCGAAAATCTGGCAAAGACGACACAACAGGGAATATATATATATATAAATATTTCTGGCACAACTTTTCTGAAAACAAAAATCTTACAAATGGCGGCCGAGTCAGAGATAAATCATACAAAAACAAAAGCAAAAACAAAGGGGGTTGGAAACCCCTTTAAGCACTCAATGCGTATTAGTTGCGCTCAAAAAACCGAAGACAAAAACAAAAACGGAAAACTGAAACAGAAATCTAATACCAGCAGAACTTTAAGTAAAAGAAGCCCCTTTATCTAAATTGTGGTTAGGTTTCTTGGGCCAAAGTTCGAACCATCATCAACAGCAACAGAAGCAGAGGCAGAGACAGAGACAGAGGCAGAGGCAGTGGGCAGAGGCATCATCATGCAGTTGAAAGCACATCAAACAAAATTGAAGGCAATAGTCGGAGGTCGAGACATAATTGCTATCAATAAATAAAATATGGCAACTGGTCTGGGAGTTCCCCCCTCCCAACCCCCTCCACCAGTACAGTTCAGTTCAGTACAGACAGAAAATGTTGATTTATAAATTCATAGCCAAAAGTTGCCCCGGCCAAGCGGCAGCAGCAGACTACAACGACTACGACGACGACGACACACACCACCTAGAGACTTGGCAACAACAACAACAACAACAGCAAAAACCGTCTTTCTTTATGAAATTACACATTTCCGACAACATTGAAGCCATAGCCAAAAAGTTTTCCCAAGAAGCAGCAGCATATAAACATAAACCCTTACCTCCCTTTACACGCTCCCGCCCCCTTTTTTGCCCGGGTGGACAGAAAATTTAGTTATAACACCAACAACAACAACAACAACAATTACCTGGCTAAAATGCAATTTGGAAATATGCAAAATCATTGAGACAAACGCTAAAAAAAAAATCAAGTAGCAAATGGAATCTTGTACAATAGTTCTATTGAAAATCATTCCAAAATAACACATCCTCAGAGAGATATAGACATAAATGGTTGGGGATACCCAGTGTAATTGCTTAGACCACAGAGTCCTGCACTTGCGCGAAGACAAGTGTCAAGGACCTTCACTTTGACTAAAACAAAAACAAAACAATCCTTATCCATAATGATCCCGCTTAAATTAATCTATTATGTAACTACACTCTGTATCCCCTTAGTTAAGCAAACACAAAAACACACACAAATTTCTCATACAAAAATGTAGATAATGCCAATCCTTTTGCCTAAAATTCAAATTCATTTATTGCAAAATGTTTTAGACGAAACGATTGTTGCATTTTTTATACAGTTTTCTATATATTTATATAGTCTTATGCATCAGTTATTTCGATTTATGTGATCAACTTTTACAAAACAAAACAAAACTGTGTTAAGAAATCTCTTTGATGGATCTAAAACAAAAACAAAAAACACCACAAACAAAATGTTTCTCTTTAAGTAAAATTATGTATGTACATTCTTTTTGTAAACAAACACATTTTTTTTTAAATCAATCAAAAATCTGTCTTTAAAATAACAAACGAACATTTTTGTACACTTTAGAAATAGTTGAAAAACCAAAAATCAATAAAATTGTACAAGCCAATTTGCTCTAATAACAAAACAACTACAAAGTCTATTGTTTATTTTATTTCAGAAAAATCTAGAATGATTACTGGATTATATATTTGAATATTTTACAGAATTGCCGAACTATTTATTTTACAGAAATCTAAAAACGGTAAGTTAAGGCTGCAATCAGTCGGACGTTCAATATTGTCCGCATCCAAGTTGAACATTAAACATTTTACTAAGATGGTTTTCTTGAAAAGAATCTAGAATTTTTTTCCATGCAAGTAAAGCAAATATTGTGTTTAAGAGTTATGGGCTTTAAGAAAATCAAAGGCAAACAAGTGTCCCAAATATTTTTTTAATAGAAAACATTTGTTTGAGGAAATCTTTATGTAAAGTTGATAATTGTGGAAAAACTTAAATACCACAAAAATTAAGGAGATAAAGTAATTAAATGAACATAAATGAATTTATTAATATGAAATAGAGTCGATTCCCATTTCTTGACGATGGCCGCTTTTAGTTCCTTTAAGGACTCAAATTGCCTTCCACCCTCATAAACCTTTACTGAAAGGATGCCCCAAAGATCCTCAATTGGATTTAAGTCCGACTTATAGCTGGCCACTGTAATAAGGGGAGTACTATTGGAACAGAAAAACGACATCGTATGCCTTGCAACGTGTATAGGAGCGTTATCCTGTTGAACCGTCGCCATGGAACTCCCCCGCAAATGGTATAAGTTCTCCTTCAAGGAGATCCGTATACATTTGCGCATTGATCCGTACCGGCACAAAGCAAATGAGAGACTTTCCAGCAGAGCTAAATGCCGCACATACCATGCCTATAGCCCGTCTTCCTGGGATGACTTGGGTCCCGCTTTTTGATTTCCATCTGGCCCGTCTAGGTTAAACTTCTTTTCATCACTGGAAATCACCTTTGTGAACTCGTTGTCCCAAAACTTATATTTTTCATAGGGCCTTCTTATGCGAGGGTAACAGTTTTGGTGTCCGTTCCTTTGAGTCATATTTGAGGTGCAACTCCTTTCGACAAATCTGTTCCTCCCTCTACCAATTAATAGCCAACCCCAAATTATTCTTTTGGCAACAACTATTTTTATACGTTGTTGTTGCTGTTTTTTGTGCCGTTTTGTGGGGGCATCAACTTTTGGTAATGCCCCACTTCTGTTTGTTTCGGGCATATTTCTGGGGATTCTTCAAATAATTCGCGATAGTATTTCGATGTCGACTTAATATTTGGAATTTCTGATATTTTAATGCCACATTCAGCCAAAGTTGAGAGGCATTTTTATCAAAAATAGTCCAAATTTATAAAAAAAAAAAAAAAAAAAAAAAAAAAAAAAAAAAAAAAAAAAAAAAAAAAAAAAAAAAAAAAAAAAAAAAAAACCCAAAACTTGCAAAAATTATTATTAACACGTGGTACTAATTTTCCAAATATTAATAACCTGGGTATTGGCATAGCGTACGCTGTAGAGAAGGTCGCGAATAGCACATCCTCATACCTGGTTTTCCTCGGGGACCTCCAAAATCCGAAGTTATGGACCAAAAACAGTTTATTGATCTTTTTGCTCACTTAAATTGAAAAAACTCGCGAATGGACCATCTGATTTTATATAACTTTGCCAATTCTGATAGCGACGAGAAGAGTAAAATATATTATATTCATAGTTTATAGAGATTTACCGCGATGGCTGAGAAATGCGGGTTACAGATCTGGTATTTTCAACATTTTTTTCGAAATTTGTACTTTTGACCACCACGTTTCACTATTTTATTCTATGCGATTTTCCTTAAGGGTTATTAGAAAGCCCAGTTAATTCTGCGTAGAACATTGGTTCTCCCGATAAATTTGGTTACCTAATAGCGAAGTTATTCGCGGATATGTGAGCACACCTCGAAAAATCTAGTATTCGTTTTAAATGTGTTTACAGAAAATCGATTGACTTAACATTATTGCCCCTAAAAGTATAGTTTGCTAAAGTTTAGTGGGAAATTTAAATATAGTTTTTCATGTTATTACACAATCACAAAAATGTTTTCATATTTGTTCGTTGCTGTTAGGTAGGATAACCTGCAGCCAAATCAACAATTAATGCATGTATATCCGTCAACTACGTATGTGAAGTACATACCGCTAATGTAGAATCTTTGGCATAGGGTACACGAATTAAAATATAACTTCAAAAGTTAAGCACACTCAGCCCAACACTCAAGAGGGCACGAGCCATTAAACGATTGAGCTATGATAACCGGAATTTAAAATCAAATGCTTGGAACATGCGCTGAATAATAAACAAGTAAGAAACTCTGCAGAGCCCTACAATAGGGACTCAGGATGTATTTTGCAACCGATCCTTACCAATGAGGGCATATGTAGTGCTAGTTGCTATATATGACAAGAAGGTAAATTTATGAGGGGTCGTGGCAAAAT
>JAEIFU010003976.1:0-21466 GCA_018904235.1 Lordiphosa stackelbergi | reverse complement strand
GTTGTTCCATCGTTCTGTAGCCAGGCGCCACGTTTCATTCCTTGTAAGTAGTTTAATGAGGCTAAGGGCATCCCTATCAAGCTCTTATCTGGGAGGAGCTGAGTGGTAGTGCCCTGTCTTGCCAGTTTGTCGGCTGACTCGTTTCCCTCAATGTTGCGGTGACACTTCATGTTACTATGTGTATTAAAATCAAGGCTGCAAACCGGTCCTAAACCAAACCCTAAGAACCGGTTCGGTTCGGGTTTTTGGGTCCGAAGAACCGGACCATGAACCGAACCCTTAATATTTTTGACTTCTCGAACCTGAACCCGAACCGGACCGCTTTTTCAAAAAATTAGGTTCGGTTCAACATATTAAGTAGTTCTTCCAACGACACTTACTGGGAAATATAGAAATTACTTGTAATCTGACTGCTCTCATTCAATAAGCTCTCCAATCCTGCGACATTTCTCTAGGTCAGATTTATACTATCAATGTCGATAATGATGCTAATATGGATCGAGCAGAAGAACTTTTGAATGACAACTGCAGAGCAGAACAGGAATCAACTATAATGACTGTAATGTTAATAAAGGTTGCTCATGTGCATCAAAAGTATTTCTTGATTTGGAAAATGACCAAGTTACCTCAATAGATTTCTTGCTTGTTGTGCTGCACAAACTTTAAATTTAGTAATTAACAAATTTTTTTAGGGAAAGTTTGACATTAGTATACTATAGAAAACTATACTATATGAAAACTTTGCTTATAGAAAAATTACAAAAAAAAACTAGTGCTCGATTGTGAGACGCTATGGAACCTAACCTACAAAATGTGCTAACGTGTACTAACAATTAAAGATTTATGTATTCAGAGTTCTTTAAAGAAGCTCTACCTAAAATCTTGAATTAAAAACTGCAGGATTCACAATTACTACTAAGTGATTTTAATTCCGCTGGCTTTTCTTTTTCGAGCAATTGTTTTGAAATATTTTGTTTATTACTATAAACTTTCGACAAACGTTCTTTTGTTATAAGCTCAGTGCCCATATTGGCTGCAGCGCTCCTACACCCGAGTTTTTCAACTTTGTTAACTTCTGCTGAAGCTCCAGAGATAAATTCTTAATGATAGTTTTCAAAATTCAATTTTAAATGAATCAACTTTTGATTGCAAAGAAGAGAAGTTTATGAAAGCCATAGAAAGCATTGAACAAATATCAAATATAAAATCTGTAAATCATGTTAGAGATTCCTTTAACAACTGTGCAAGAGAACATACATCGACAAATGTTTTAAAAATTTGGAAAGATCAAAACAACGATTACTTAAAACAAATTGCCTTAACTATACTTGATGCTCCAGCAACTCAGGTATCAGTTGAATGAGCCTTTCCAACATATAAGTTTGATCATCCTGATCTAAGAGCCAGTGAAGCTAGTTTAACAGCTCACAGCTAAACCAATAAGTATTTATAAACCGAAACTATTCTTATGTTCAAGCGAACCGGTGTTCGAACCAAAACCTTGGGTTCAGGAGTTCCAAGAACCGGTCCGCGAACCGAACCTTAAGTTTTACAACGGGTTCGAACCCCCGGACCGAACCTCTGCAAAATTTTAGAGGTTTGCAGCCTTGATTAAAATATAATTATATAGTGTTAACTAGATTATGACAATTTTGGGAGGTGGGTAAGGAACATTGAACATTATCTGAAATGAACCGAACCGAGCCATTTTAAAATGTAGAGTAGAATTTCACCCATTAATAGTTTTTTGTATTGCAAATGTTAACAGATAATATAAGATAGCTAGTTTAGAGTTACTATTTTAATCTCTAATAAAAAAAAATTTGTGCATAAAACAATTAAAAAAAAACTATTTTAACTAACTTTTAAAAAAAAAAAAAAGCTATTTTAACTTTAAATTGCATTTTAAATGTTCGTCTTGCTTCAATTATAAAGAATATACTTCAATCTTTCAAAAATTCCCTATGGAAAAGCCGTATTTTTGTTTTTGTTAAAAAAAAAACCCAAAAAAACCATTATTTTTGAGTTTCATTTTATTTGTGTGATTGGGGTGGGATGTGTCGGGTATGTGGGCTAAAATTGGTTCTATACTGTTGAAGGCGCAGCGAAGCGCGTCGGGTTATTTGCTAGTCTTCATATATTTGAAACTATTTAACTATCAAAATGTATTCATCTCTTTATTTTCTCTCTGTGTACTTTCTATTGCAGCACCCTATTGCAGCTTTCCCAACGCCTACGTGCCTACAAGAAGCGACGACGTGCCTCTTCTGCTGTGTCGAGACGCTCTGGTGCCGAGGAAGCTGACGAGGATCCGGATACGCCCACGTCAACACTGAGACAACACAAACGTCATAATAGTTTACCCAAAAATGTGCTTTATACACGGCATACCACTGTCCAGGAGAGCCTGGACGACGACGATGAAGATGACCACACAATGGAGGCGACCAAGTCCAAAGTGCTAAGCCAGGCTTGTCACTCGGACACGGAGCTGGAAGAGAAGCAGGCAAAGCCTTGTCACATATCAGGTCAGGCACATCCGCAATCGGAGTACTTGCAGTTACCTTCGGTCTGCACTTGTCCCTATTTCGGGGATCGTCCGCTGCAGAATTGTGTTAAGACCGCCGAGGTGAAAATCATTTCGTCCGCCTTTAAGGTGACCACGACTACAACAACAGTGGTGAGTAGTTCGCCCAGTGAAATGGAACTGCTGTTGAGCACCAGTGGCAGCAAGAAGGCACTGACCTCCAGTGCCAGTGCGGGCACATCTGGAGCCCAACCGGCCTCAGTTGGCTCTAGCCTAAGTCCCCATTCTGCCTATAATCATCAGCAGCATCAGGGAGGCAGTTCTCTGACAGTGCAAAGCGATGGCAGTGGCTTTCTGGCAGCTCCCGGTACACCCTGTCCAGGCCGACGCAAGCTGAGCATCTCCAAGACCGCCTCGGTGATCACCTGGGATGCCAGTCGACATCGACGTCGGGGCAGTAGCTTTGGGGGAGTGCGCACTTCTTTACTGTTAACTCCCACCAAAACGGCCACGCCATCCACTTCATCCACTCCGCTACGCCGCTCGGCCACCCTGCGTAGTCACCAGAATATGAACTACCAAGGCAGCGGCGGTGGGGAGGGAAGTGGCTGCAAAGCCAGGACCGCCACCTCCTCACCGTGCATGCTGCAGCGACAGCAGACAGTGCGCTCACATCATTCCCGCAACTCCAGTGTCATCTCGAGGAACTCGTCCCGCCACGGACGCATCATACGACTGGAACAGAAGGCCACCAAAGTGCTGGGCGTGGTTTTCTTCACCTTCGTCATACTCTGGTCCCCGTTCTTTGTGCTCAATCTGTTGCCCACGGTGTGCGGCGAATGCGAGGAGCGGATCAGTCACTGGGTCTTCGATGTGGTCACCTGGCTGGGCTATGCCAGTTCCATGGTCAATCCCATATTCTATACCATCTTCAATAAGGTATTCCGGCAGGCCTTTAAGAAGGTGCTACTTTGCCGCTACTCCAGCTCGAGCGCTTGGCATCCCAGCAGATAGCAGACGCCCGTCAAGACGGGCAAACTGAAACCAAAACCGCATAAGTGCGCCAGTGTGGATTTTGAGGAGACTGGTACCCAGGTCAAGACAACCAGAATTACGGCAAGCGGTGCGGGGGTTCAACAGCGTGGTGTTTTGAAAAGAGGCGGAGCTGTGGGCAGATAAGCAACATCTCAGATTACTTCAGCCTGCTGTGTGTGTTTGTGTCTCCTTGGGGGCTTAGGAGCTCATGTGCCTCTAATTAATTTTAAATTCAATTTGCATGCCAAGGGGCACCACACACATTTGTGGTTCCGGTCAAGTATCCCAGCCCCCCCACCACACACCCCACACTCTCTGCGATTCTTGGCCCAAAACTGAATTTGGATTCAAATAGAAATAAATTCAAGACTGTCTCTGGAAGGGAGTAAAGAGAGCTGTCGTACGATTGTAGACGAATATAGTTAATTCAATTAGGACCCAACTATTTTTTTACACTCAAGAATACTTCAACATATTGCTGTAAAATTATAAACTAATTTTAGAACTAAGAGTACGATTAGTTGATACTTTTTAGTTTGTACCAAGAGGCGTACCAATAGATGATTTTATTACTTCAAAACGTCCCTGATTTTAAAGAGTCCTCATTAGTCCGCATGAGTGTCTCATGCTGAGACGGATTTACAAATGTTGAACGGTAGAAATTCCAAAAATCCTGGTTATAATCCTAAGTGGCCAATTAATCCCTGTGGACGGAAATGTATAGTTTTGAAGGTTCCATTAAGGATGTTCCACAATCAAGGAACCCAAAGTCGAGAATAGTTAAGACTAGTTTTTGAGCCTTCATCGACACACCGATAAGGTCAAGGTTCTTTGAAGAAATGTTGAACGGTAGAATTTCCAAACATCGTGGTTATAATCCTAAGTGGCCAATTAACCCCTGTGGACGGAAATGTTTAGTTTTGAAGGTTCCTTTAAGGATGTAACCACAATAAAGGAACACAAAGTCGAGAATAGTTAAGACTAGTTTTGGAAGCTTCTGTTTGTTGATTATAAATCAGTCTTCGACACACCGATAAGGTTCCAGTGTTCTTCGAAACAGTATGCAACATTTTTAAACTCGGCTGTTTTTTATCCGATCTTGATGAACATTTCTGGGATTAAAGATATAGCGAATACAAATGTAAGTTTTAAATTTGAACTCGATATTTTAAAAATTGTGGGATATATTTTTATAGTGGGGGCGGTTGTGAAACAAACTTGTTCTGCGTGGGGATTCCACATATCAAATTTGGTTACTCCAGCTTTTCTAGTCTCTGAGATCTAGGTATTCATACAGACAGACGGATAGACGGACAAGGCTATATCGACTCTGCTGTTGATGCTGATCAAGAATATATACTTTATATGGTCGGAAATGATTCCTTCTGTCTGTTACATACATATGCACTACTTTAATATACCCTTTTAACTCTACGAGTAACGGGTATAAATAGAAAAAATTCTTGATTCAAGAAAAAAAATGTTTGATTCAAGATCATTTCGTTCTTAAATTCGAAATTGACCGTAAAAAATAAAATTCTTGATTCAACAAAAAAAGTTTTACCTTAGAATAATTTCGTTCTTGATGTAAAAACAAGCTCTTACCTTAAGTACAAATAGCTCTTGGCTAGCTCTTAAAAGTTCTAAAAAAAACCCAAGTCGTGCTTAACATATCCAAAGCGTTCTTGAAATCAAGAATTTAGGGATTTTTAAAAACGCTCTTGAATCAAGAAATTTCGTACTTAAATGAAGAATTTTCTGGCTTATGGAAAGTTTTGAAACTAAAAATTCTTAATTTAAGTACGAAAATTTTTGGTCCTTCTCTCAGTGTGGTATATCAGCAAAGTACGTTCGACTTTGCATGATGACGTTGAGAAGTACAAAAATAAGAATAAACCTCTCCGAGGTGATACCTTATTTCATTTCTTCATAAAGATCTAACGCTACTCGTATATGCCGATGATACCCAGCAAGCCAAGTTCGTAAACACATAAATTTGAGGGTTTTCGGAGCAAATGGCATATAAGAATAAGCCCACTCCGATCAGCACCAAAATTAAATATATTGTTACCATCAATGAGAAACTCACTCTACTAAATTTTTAGTCTTTTAATTGGAGTAGAGTTATGAGGGATGTATGGGCTTAATATACATATGTGCATTTCCGACCTGGGCCAAAAAAATTAAAGTGGGTAAAAACACTATATTATATATAATCCCAATTGGATATATTCGGTATCACGGCCGTGCTAGAGCGATTTTTCTCATTTTGACATTCAATTTGATTAATTTTGCGGAAAAAAGGGACTATAGATGACATGTACTTTTGCTATCTAAAATATTTCTGATAGTACAAAGGGCTATACAAGAATGCATAAGAAACCATAAGAAAATAGCACAAACCACATAAATATGATGGAGATGATGGAAAAAATGTCACTCATGTCACGTATCGACAGAGATAAATATTTTTTACAAAAAATGTACTCAAGATTTTTAAATCAAATAATATACATTTCAAAGAACTGTTCATTCATAAGATATTAAAATTATTTGGGCTTAGTTATTGTGTTAGGTTTCGCCAAACTTTGTCTTTACATAGCTGCTCGCGAAACCACTTTTGTTTTTGTCACGTTCGAATAGCTACCAATTTTGTCATTATTTTGAAAACCGAATTTCATTTGATTCAAACTTTAACATTAATTAAAGTGCTTGCTAAAGCTATATTATACAGTAAATAACGAATTAAAAATTCGATATAATTTGACTTTTTTTCATTTTCATTTTGTAAGACGGTCACGGTGCGACAGAATGGAAATGCCCACATGTTGTAAGTGGCACAGCACAATTCAAAAAATAATTTTTCCACATTTTGATTGCCAATTCTTTGACAAAAAAAATTCATTGTAATTTTTAAATAATTCTTTTACGGTGTCCGCCTTTTGCGACACCGACAGTTTTGTGCTAGTTTTTTCATCAAGCCGTCCCTAAAAACATATAATTTTTGCAAACACATCCTAAGTGTACCTGTTCAGTTCCACTGTCACATGTTGAATTTGTCCCACTGTAAGCTAGTTCGATAAACACTGCACTTGCAACACTGCAAGGAAAAGGAGTGAAATACGAGAAGAGACGGTCGAGAAAAGTATGAAAACAGAAGTCGATCAAGCAGAGCAGAAGCACACGTTCATCCGAACCATCCTAAAATATATCCATTAATTTAGTTTGTTAAATATATTAAAATTGCCAATTGAAGTTACTTATGTAAAGAAATAAAATCTTGAAGTGGATTCAATCTGGTCTTGGAAATTAAGGAGAGCCTTCCCCATACTATGACTGCCTCACATATTAGCTGCTAAGGCGTCACAACTGCAACTCTTGGTGAAAAATAATTAATCGTTAAATTAGTACTTTTCATTAATATTTTATACATATTAGGCACACTGTAAATTATCTTAAAAGGGAAAAGAGGGGAAATTTTCTGTCAATTCTTTGTGAGTAGTTACAGTGTGCTTAATATTATAAAATATATTTGTAAAACTATTCACATATTTCATTGGTATTCACTATAAAGATGATTCCCGATGTCACTGCAAAAATTTTACATTGTTAAGGACTTCTTATTGAAAAAACCAGCAAAAAACTATAAGAGTTGAAATCGATTCACACCTCGAAAAAATTATTTGAAAATTGTAATAATATTTTTTGTGCCGAAGAATCGATAATAATAATGTGCAAAAAATAAATTTCCAAATTCTATGGTCGACACTTATAACATATATTTAACCCATTCATATCGGTTAAGCGGTTCTTGAAATAAACGAGTATTTTGATTTATATTTCCGCCCTCATAACTCTACTCCAATAGCGATTAGAAGACTAAAAATTTAGGAGAGTGAGTTTCTCATTGATGGTAACAACATATTTAATTTTGGTGTTGATCGGAGTGGGGGCAGTTTTTTGTATGCTTTTTCTGTTATACCCTTTAGAGGCTCAATATGCGTCTAAAAAGAGCCTTTCAGGAGGCGATTCAGTACCCCCTTCCTTCAAGTGCCTAGAAAAGTCACTTTTATGAGTCTTTAATGTGTCTTTTATGAGAATTATTTATGCTTCATTGGGAGGGTGAAGGCACTTACATCTGTGTCAGAAAAGAGTCAGACTCGACTCAGAAAACTTGCACATTAAGAGCAACAGTTTTCATAGAAAAAAGCGCTCATTTCGGACTCTTTTTTGTGCACATTATGATGGTGAATGCTCATAAAAAAAGTGTCCGAAAACGCACATATTGCTTGCTGGGTATTGACATTAACTGCAAGAGAGCATGGAGCAAAAAGTATTAGAGACTTTGCGCTGCCTCTCAATTTTGCTGGTGCTAAACGATAGTGCCCAAAAGATACTTCATAGTGCCAGTAGGAAATCACTGTGGTTAGAGGGAGACGACCATATTCCCAAATGTATCCAGAGAGCGTAAGTGAGAGCGAGCAGCTGACTAATTTCTGACAGAAGCGATGTCGACTGAGCAATATACCTCTCTAATACTCATTCTCCATGGCCTTTGTACGGTCAGCTTGAAGCAAATTCACGAAGCTTTATTTTCGCACACCAATACAATCTCACTTTTTGGCCTCGCTCACGTTGACAATCGCTGGTCTAGACTGAAGGGCTTAGCGGTGAACGAGGACAAGACGAAGTTCCTTGTTTCGCCAAACAGAAGTCTACGCGTCTTGAACAATCTGTTACAATGGGAGAGTACAACTTTAAAGTTGTAGAAGATTTTGTCTACTTCGGAACGCTGATAACCAGCGATAACAACATCAGCCTGGAAATCTGAAATTGAATCACTCTTGCAAACCTATGCACCTACGGCTCATTGGGGAGTTCAAGAGCAGAGCACTCTCTCGAAGAACGAAAAACAGCGCTATTCAAGTCGCTTATCATCCCAGTCCTGCAATACGGCGCAGAAGCATGGGATGAGGCGGCGATTGGCGTTTTCAAACGTGATAAAATCAGTTGGCGAGGATTTTCGCATCCGAATGAATGAACTGAATGAGCTCTATGGAGGACACTGGTCTAGTCAAGCGCATATAACAAAGGCTGCGCTGGGATGACGAAACAGAATGTGGAAAGACTTTGGAAGTTGGGACGACCAGAAGCGGAAAGATATTTCCAAGCTTGGTGTGAACAACTGGTGCCAGCTCTCACTGAACAGAAACGACTGGCGGGCATTAGTAGCAGCGGAAGTGACCGTTAAGCGTTTGTAATATATATATATCAGGCCAAAGAAGAAGAAGAACTAAGCTGGTCGTCCCGACTTCATTTATTTATGTTAACCACAAACTTTTGCCACATTCAAATAAATTCGTTTCCCCAAATTGCAATCAATAAGCCAAATTCGTTTGGCAATTTGCAATTATGTATTAAATTTATGACTAAAAATTCTCTGAGGAGCCACATTAAAACAAATGCCACGTACACAAATCCCAGGGATTTGTGACTTTTGTTGTCTAGGCCCCGGCTGATGGCTATTTTTATTTGAAAAGTTCATTCATTTGGTTTTATTTTCGTGGGGCAAATGAAAAATTTCAGCTGGTCACGTAAGAAGTTGCCAGCAGCTGCTTAAAGCACATAATGAAAGCCATTTGGCTGAAAGTTGCGCCAACTTTAAAGAGCGCCATTTTGCCAGGCAGAGGCAACAAAGTAAAGTAAGCGCCAGCGAATGGATAGGTAATGACGCCATTAGTGGCACCCACTCAGAGCATGGCTTGATGACACCTCACAAAAACACCGAAACATTTTCCTTTTCTTTTTTGACAAATTTTCAACAGCAGGCAGGCAGGCTGGCTGGCAGGCAGGCCCCTGGCGGCACTTGAAAATTTATAGCTATTTTATCGCCAGCGGAAATATTTTTTCCACTTCATTGAAGCCAAGACTGGAGGCAGGATACAGGTCGGAAAGTGTCACACTCAAGAAACTTCATTGAACTTTAATAGTCCCGGCCGCAGGGCAAACAACAAAAGCCACCAGAAGCAGTCAAGGGGCACAGCATTTCCACTTCCGCTGTTTCTGATCCCTTGGCATATGCTGCTGAAATAATTTATAAAATAATTTCTTTTTATTTACTTGCGAAGTAGGAGTTTGACAAAAAATGACTCCTGCACAAAATTTCACACGAATTTCAGATATCAATATTCGCTTTGAAGTGACTTTAACTCAATATCAACTTTGGACAGTTATTGAGAACTTTTTTCTAGCATTATCTTGTCTTATTAAAAAGTTAGCAACTTTTTCTTTGCCTCTGTCTCTGTTAACCAAACTTTTGGGCCATAAGTCAAATAAAATCAATAAACTTATAGTTATGAATACTCAATACAATTATTAGCAAAACCGAATTTAAGAAATCAACTCAAATAACAAATAGTTTCAGTGTTTGGTGTGTGCTTAAACAATCAGCAATTGTACATTGTAGTTGGATCTAATGTTAGTCTAAGTCCAGAAAGGGGAGCATAATGACAAAACGCTTTTATCAGTAGTTATAAATATTAGTCCGGCAAATGCAAAAACTATATATACGCTGTAGGTGCTATGAATATGATTAAATTGTAAATATTTAGGAATGAAATTTTGATGTGATGATCCTAAGCTAACACAGTTTACCACCAAACAAAAATAGTAAATCACCAGCATTTGCATAAGTCAAGTCTTAAGTAAATCAATTAAATTGAAATTGTGAATTTGTAAAAGAATTTAAAAAAAAATTGCCCAAACCAAAATCCTGTTAAAATAAATTTATAAATCTAACCGAATTGTTATTACACATTTGTTTGATAGTCGATTTAGATTACACACACCCAAAACACACACAAAATAGTTAATTTAAATACATATGTGAAACATATTAGTGTAGTTTCTGTATATATTTATTATGTGTACAAATGTTTTCAGCAAAGTTTTTAATTTGTATTAAATGTGCATTAAATCAAACAACAAAATTGTATTATTTTTATTGCAAAACGAGGCCAGATAATGGCATCAATGTGTCAGTACTCCAGTGCACAAACCAATCCATGCTTTTCATTTGAAATTCCACTCAATTAAGCAGCAATTTCATACAATAAGTGGAACATTTAATGCGAGGGTTGCCTTTAATATACAAGTAATGGGACTGATGTTACTGATGTGCGCGCACCGACTGGATTCGGTAGAGGGCGTTCCTAGCTAACGAACGAGCGGCTGGTCAGTTGTCTCCGAGCACCTGGAAAGTCAGGACAGGCATTTTCTTGCGACGTGTTTCTGTGAGTGGTGCAAGCCGGCAAGAAATACGCGATTAAATTCTGTGTGAAAACTCGGTAAATCTGCGACATAGATGTTTGATATGATCGAACAGGTATGTTTCTTGGTATGTTTCGGTGGCACCAGGCCTTTTTGGAGGGCCGGTCTCAGATGAAGACCATGCTGGAAGACCTTCGACTTCGACAAACACCGACAATGTGACTCGTCTGCGCAAAGTTTTGAACTCAGACCGTCGACTAAGAATTCGTTTAATTTCCCAGCTGCTAAATTTACCATTTTCTATGGTTCATGACATTGTGACGGAGCATTTGAGCATGCGCAAGGTGTGCGCGAAGATGGTCCCAAAAGTGAACTTGAAAAGTGACTTCTTGTGAACAGCTACCTGACCAAGGCCGGCATCCCAACGCTTCCGCAGCCACCCTACAGCCCTGATGTAGCCTGTAGCCGACCCGGACTTTTTTTTTTGTTTCCTCGACTGAAAAGGCTGATGAAAGGCAAGCATTTTGAGGGGACAGAGGCGATCCAAGCAGCCTGCACCGCGGCTGTCCAGGCTATTCCGGAAAATGCCTTCCGTGACGCCTTCAATGCTTGGAAATCGCGCTGTCAGCGCTGCATCGACGCAGAAGGAGCCTATTTTTAAAGTTTTTAGAGCGAAGCTTTTTACGACGTCGACGGGGGAGTAAATCTTGAAAATTTTGTCTTTGCGACAGATTCTTTGGGGTATGTCTTTGACTTTAGTCTTTGTTTTGTTTGCAAAATCAGATTTAATCATTACAGTAGTAGCAGGAGGGTTGTGTGTGGTGTGGGATAGTGTGAGTGGAAGTGGTGGGAAAGGGGTGGGTATCTGGTGGGAATCAGGTAAAGATTTGGTGTGGATCTGGCGGGGATTTGGTGCTGATCTGGTGGGGATCAGGAGGTGATGTGGTGGAGATCTGGTGGTTATTTGGTAGGGACCTGGTGGGGATCTGGTGCTGATCTGGTGGGGATCTGGTGGAGATCTGCTGCTGATCCGGTGGGGATCTGGTGGGGATCTGGTGGGTATGTGGGAAGTTGGGGGTGGAAAGAGTTGCTGCATTGAGGTCAAGTTGTGAATTCTGTGCTATAAACTATAATGCTATAAACTATTTGTTTGACAGTGTTTTAACAGTGACATAACAGTGACCTAACAGTGACCTAACAGTAACTTAACAGTGAGTTAACATATAACTTAACAGTGACTTAACAGTAAAAATTGTATCAATATCACTCTGATACACGTTGTCTCAAATCGAAACTGAAACTAGTATCATTTTTTTTTGTATCAATGCAAACCTAGAAAGTATTAGATTGAAACTTCGAATATTTATTTGATGCGCAGAAGTATTAATTTGAAACTAAACAATTTTTTTTTATTTCGAAAATTCGAAGAATGTATGAATTGTAAAACGAAGCATGCCGAACGTCGCAGCTGGCGATGCTTGACATGTCACATTTAGTGATTTTACTTTTTGTGTAAACAAATGTGTACTTAGTTAAAAGTAAAGGCTATGGAGGACCCTTTCCCAGACGACGTGATGAAGATAAATAAATGGATTTCAAATGGCGCATATTTGCAAGGTAAGTATAAGCAGCTGAGTATTCATGTCGTTTTTTGAAAATATATGTAAATAACAAATGTAACTCTTTAGACAGGACACACAACAAGCCACAATGCTGCTGTGACAGTTTCAGCGCTTTGCAAGACAACGTACAATGCGAGAGGTGCGAAACCAAGAAAGCTGCAGAACAGGCGTTTTTCGCGTTTTTACTCAAGGTCTCTGAAGGCGTAAACTGCTACATGTACGGCAGGGTTCCCCCAGAAGAGAGCGCGAAAATGTGACTGTGTCTCTCTCTAACACACAGGGAGTATGTTCGTGCCCCAGGGTCTATGGCTGGGGAACTCTGATGTACGGGTTCGAGCAAGAGGCATACCAATATGGTGACTTCTGGTTAAGCAACATTCGCGTGGACACGAGGCATACAGTGAGAGACAAATGTTTCCACTTAGAGGGGTGTCCACACTTGACGAATTCAATTTAATAGTGTAAATAAATTACATTTTGATAGAGTTTGAAATAAAAAAAATTTTATAAAATGTTTTGTTTTAATTTTAATGGCAGTTTATAATGAACTGAATTTATACTACAAAGATAAGAAAAAATATTAAATTAATAAAAGCTAGTATCAAAATGAAACAAAAAGTTTGATAGTTGAATTATCAAATTAATAAGACCTAGTGTCAAATTGATACTTAAAAATTAATACAATAAAGTGTCAACCTGATACACGTTAGTATCAATTTGAAATCCTCGAAATATCATGTTAATACTTTCGAAGATATCAATTTGATACTTGGAGTATTAAAGAAGAATTCGATACTCAATAGTTTTAAATTGATGTCTTAATTGTATCACTTTGATGACAACTTTTTTTTTGGGTGTATTAAAAATTATTTTTTGTGGGGAGGAGTAAAGAGAAAAAAAATTTTTTTTTGTTTTTAGAAGAAAAAGAAATATAACAAAAAAACAACATTTAAAAAAAATTAACAAAACAAAAAAAAAAAAGTGTTAAAAAAAAAAAGGTGGGGGGTTTGGGTGGGGGTTTTTGGAAAAAAAAAAAAAAAAGAAAAAGGAAGAAAAAAAAAAAATCTTAAATAAGAAGGGGGTTAAATAAAAAAACCCCCGGGGGGGGGGGGGGAAAAAGAAAGAAGAGAGAAAAGAAAAAAAGAAGGTACCCAAACAAAAAAAATCTTTCTTATACACATGGATATTACACTGGATGCTGGCTATTTTAGCCGATCCAAAAATGTACGACATCGGCTCAAATTTGACATCAACTAATTATGATTTTTTTTGTAACCTAAGATGTGGGACAATACAGGCCGAACTGTTAGTCTTTGATAACTTGTGTTCTATCTAGATTCTATGTAAATTTGAAATAAAAAACAACAACTCAGCATTGACCAATTAACAACAATCTGACATCGTCATTAAAAATATGTTTCTAAATCAAAAAATATGGCTTGGCAGGGTAAACATATTGGAACGGTAGGAAAAATAAAACAATATTTTCAGATCTTTTTAAATTATCAAAAGTTTTGCTAGCAGTATCACCCACACAAATAAACGATGAGCGTTTGAAACAGAATTAGTTTAATAAGCGTAACCAATATCCGAAACCGTATCCGATATCCCACAACCGTAATATAACCGTAGCCGGAAAAAAGCGATCGGACAAAACAGTAACCGTAACCCAAACCGAAATTCGTTCGGTTTTTGGGAAAGTACCTATATCAATGCGTATATCCTGCCTGGAGATATGGCATAGCTGCAAAAACCCATTTAAGGGGTCTGCGTAAACTATCGGGAGCGAAACATTTGGAGAGTGACCTCAGAGCTCCCAAGTTTGGTCTTTAACATACTCATTATAGCTAAGCTTCCAGTGAAATACTCGTTAAAACAATGATTTCACAAGATTTTCGCTGGCAGCTGTTTTATTAGTTTGCCTTCACAGAAATTGCGAAATAGCCTCTCGATGTTACAGCGTTGCCAGTCGAAGTTGATGATTATCAACTCACGCAAATTCATAATTTTCAGAGTTATTCAATACCTAACTTAAGAACGCATTTCAATCATAATGCAAATTGTGCTTCAAGAATTCTTTAAAAACTGTAATAAAACATCTTAAGCAGCAGTCCTCGAATGAAGATGATTTTGCTTGCGCATTATCTTAATTAGTTAAAGGACAATTATTTCAAGGTACTTGAAAAGTTAATGCTCCCTAATGCTTCACAAATTCAACAATTTTTGTAAGCTTCAAGGGGACACAAAATGGTAGAGACAAATCCACCAAAAACAAAGTGGCGAAATTTGAAAAAAAAAAAATGGAAAGAAAATTCAAAATTGCGTCTACTCAGCGTCTCTTAATTTTATTTTTAGCTTTAAGAGCTCGTAAAGTAGCACAGACTAGCAGGCCGTTTAATGGGCCACCCCAACCCCACGACCATCAAAAAAAGTTACAGTAATGAACGTTTTTTTGTGCGAAGCGACAACGCTGCCAACTAGAAGTGCTCCAGTGCGCCCCAGGGTAGGCAACAAATTGCATTAAAACATACAAAAAAAAACTGTAGTGCACTCTTGAAATGAGAGAGAGAGCTAACAATCCCACTAACGTTGACTCCGCGCTTATGGCTTTTTTTTGTTAAACAGTTTCATTTGTGAAACAATGCGTGTACGAGGGTGGTTCGAGAACTTGAACTTGGCTTTTTTAGTGGGTTTTGCGTAAGTGTGTGTCGATTTGAGTATAAAGTACTGAGTATCGAGTACACTAAGTATCGAATACTGAGAATCAAGTACTGAGCTCGAGTCCTGGGCATCGAATAGTAAGAATTGAGTACTGAGAATTGAGTACTAAATATCATGTAATGAGCATCGAATACTGAGTATGGAGTTGAGATTATTGAGGACAGAGTATCGAGTACATAGTAGAGTATCCAGTACTAAAAATTGAAGGCTCAGCATCTAGTACTAAGTATCGTGTCTTGAATATTGAGTACTGAGCACAGAATATTGAGAATCGAGTATTGAGCTTTGAGTACTGAGTATTGAGAAGTGAGTATCGATTACTGAAAATCAAGTCCTGAGTATTGAGCACTGTGTATCGAATACAGAGTATCTATCGAGTACTAAGTATTAGTGTTGTAAAAACATCGATAGCACTATCGATTCTATCGATGATTGTGTATTTGACAAACAATCGATTGTTGTGACCCGCTATCGATGTATCGGAGAAAACTTAATTTTTTAACAAAGTAAGAGTAAAAATGTCTTAATTTGTCATGTATTACCTAGAATATTATTTCATTTCTTTGCTTTGCAACTCCTTGGATAATATGGAAATAAAAATATTTGATTTTTGTTGTTGTTAATTTGTTGTTCATTTATTTAAATGCATATTTTTTCGATAGTACTGTCGATAGTAGAGGAATACTATCGATGTTCAAACTATCGGTGGCGCACACTATCGATGTTCAAACTATCGATAGTGCTGACCATCGATGTTTTCACAACACTACTAAGTATCGGTATCCGTATCAGGTTAAGTACTGAGTACTGAGTATTAAGTACTAAGTATCGAATACTGAGAATAGAGTACTGAGTATCGAGTGCAAAGTATCGAGTACTGAGTATCAATAACTGAGTATTGAAATTAGGGTTGTCGAAATATCGATATTGAATACATTTTGACGATATTTTTATGAATACTTTTTTTTAGTTTTTGGACAAAAAGGAAGGTTTCTTAAGGGCATTCTCTAGGATATTAGTGGCATCTGTAATACTAGTAATATCCAAGAGAATGCCTTTAGAAAATCCCCATTTTTTTGGCCGAAAATAACAAAAATACACACCAAAAATTTATTCAACAAGTATTCGATATCGATATTTCGACATCCCCAATTGAAATCTGTGTAGCGAGTAGTGAATATCGAGTTTTGAACATCAATTACTAGTATCGAGTATTGAGTACACGTCCCTTTATATCAGATTTCTCTGCGTAAACGGCATCGCTCGTACCGGGCTTCCCAAGAATTAATATACTTTGTTGCTATTTTTTGGTTTACAGGGTTATCAGTAAAATCTATCATTTAAAAAATAGACTTGATGCCCAAATATTAGCTGCAGTATTTATATTATTAAATATTAGGGAATTCGAACTTGAGTCTTATTTATGCGATTTGCAAGAATGTATTGGACCCGAAGTATGAATCATTTTTATGAAATTATTGATTATTCGATGTTTTACACAATTAGTACGTGGTATTTGCACTCTGTAAACAATGCACACTGACCGGAATTGCCAAAATTTTGTCATAAAGTCAAAAAGTAAATGTTGCAATATTGGAAAAAGCTTAATTCCTCTGAGAGAGTATAGAACCATGAACTCTAATTGCTGGTTCAAAACATTTTTTGTGCATCCCTGGAATTTTGGCACGGCCCCGAAAATAAGTTTTTTTTTTCAACCAAAATTGTATTGCTCCGGTGCCACGGCACGACCTGTTCTTTCAAAATTAAAAACAGCTATAAATGTATAGAGCAATTAATGTTTTGAAATGCCAAAATGTTGCAAAAGGCATGTAAATTACAAGAAAATAAAGAAATTGGGTGCTTTTTTATGTTATGCCTTTGTTTTTATGTGAGGTTGCTGTGGTATTTGTTAGGCGAATCTAACCTAAATGTCACTTGTTCCGTGGAGTAAAAGTGGGCAGCTCCTCGTTGCTTCTCGCAACTAAAGATGCAATTTGTAATGAACAGTTGGGTTAACATAAAAATCCGAATTGATGCGAACAGTATCGGGTGATAGATTTTGAATTTCTAACGGCTATACTTAGCAAGGACATCCACCTTCGAGAAAACGTAACGTAAGAAATGTCATAAAACTGGAGAGAGAATTTAATTGTCATTATGACAGCGCCATGCTCAAATTCTGGCTCGCTGAGGCTTCGAGTGAAGGCTAACTTCCGACCTAATTCTTTTCTGTTTCACACTTCAACCTGATCGGACGTAATCAACTCCAGCAAATAGCAAAGCTCCAGAAGTTAGGTTAGTTAACCTAATTTGTGCTTGAGCACGAGTATACATTTTCATAGCCATCCGGCCTTCAATATCGCTGGCAGTTCAAATTAAATAATTGCCAAATGCTCTTAAAGTGACAAGGTTTTGCTAATAAATTGGAGTTCATGGTGAATTCAACCGCTTCTTATTGAGCACAATTATTGCCCAGATCTCCCCATTGAGGCGCAATGAAAAATGAAAAAGCTTTTAACTCAAGTCTGCCTCGCATTTTAGGCGAGGGAGGCGAGAGCTTGTTCTCCGGTGCCATTTCAGTCTTGGTCCAGGCTTTGTCCATCACTTACATGCTGTAAGTCAGCAAAAAAGTGTCCTTAACACAGTGAAAAAGGCAAACCATCTCCACAAATCCAGCTCATCAAGTGCATCAGAAATTCATAAATATATTAACGCTTTCTCTACACCAACCCCGAAACATCATCCAACACATCATCAAATACATCATCTGAGACCTCAAAAAGTGAAAAGTGGTTAAGGGCATCGGCAATAGCTGCAAAATCCCTATGTGTACATATACAGCATGTGAAAGTGGAAGACATCAGTTTTCATTCAGTTTCATCACCTTTACATCCCTTGAGCATGCGTACATAAAAGACTAAAACCAAATTAAACCACACATACACACACAAAAGAGTAGTGCAGAGAGAATGCTCTCCATGAAAGGCGAATCAAAAGTAGAAATAGTTTTGCTAAATTTTGTTTTGTGGCATAATTTTTCTTTATTGTTATTCGTGAAATAATTTTTTTTTTTGCTACTTATAATTGTTTTAAATTTTTTTCTGGTGATCATGAGATTCAAAAGTGTTAAAACAAGTTAAACATGGGAAATTAAAACGAACTTCAAAATGTGGTAAACTCGAAAAACACCAAATTGCTTAATCAAAGTACAACCGCCACCCCCAATAGCGACAAAAATAAGTTCAGTCTCAAAGTCAAGAAAAAGTGGTGTGTGTCTTTTAAATAAACTTTTAATCCAAAGGTAAAACAACAACAACAACATTCAACGATCATCGCAACTACGAAGGCCTTCGGAGGGATTGATGATGGGTGAGTTTTGAACTAAATGTGGTATTTATTTAATTGATGTCACACCTGTAAGCGTCAGCTGATTAAAACTGAGTGCAAACTAGTTAACTTGGCTAAGGGTCAAAGTCCAGTAAAAGTAAAGTTGAGCGACAGAGAGCCTAGAAAAGACAAAAGCTTTGTGAGATGATCCCGTAATAATAATTTGCCTACGCTTAGCTTTTGTGCTTGTGGTTTGTTTCGATTGCTAATCTCCCACATAAACGGTGCTTTGGTTTGTTCAATTTATTGTTGGTAAAATAAATTTAGCTGAAGAGGAAGCACGCTTGAAGGTTCGTTTGTCTGCACATATGATCGCTTGATACAATGCTACGCACCGAAAGAGACTCATATTAACGTAAATTGAAATTTTTCACTTGAAGTATGAAACATTCTGCCAAAATCTTGTAATATTAATTATATTTACGTATGTTAACTTTATATAATAATCATATTTTCTACAGTGTTAAAATTTAGGTTTAGTTGAAAGCCTGTTTTTCTATTATTAGTTGAAGCAAGAGCACAAAAGCTGAAGTTAAATAACAATTTTTTGAAATGAATTCTTTAAAGCAAATATTAATGGATTTAGTTTAAATAAAACAAAACATAATTAACATGGAATTAAGTCTAGAAAGTTTTTCCTGAAAGGTGAGTGTAGGGGTAAATATGGAGTTGTAAACAATCATGGGATTTTCCAACAAGATCATGCCAGCGGAAAATCATAGGTAGGGTGGGTATAGAGGTATACTAGTCACAACAACATCCTAGTAGCTAGTTTTATTTTTGGTATGAGTCTTTTTGTACATACTATGTGTCTGCTCCCTAACTTCTAATTCTTTCTTTTTTTTCTGCTTGTAAAGTTCGCGTATGTTATGCTCGTGTACAAAGGCTTTAAAGGGGTTCTTAGTTATAGGAGGTTTTGATGGGTAGGAGTCAAGAACCCCCCACAGGCTGTTTGCTAGCTGATGCCAGAGAGTCCTAACCGACAATCCCCCCAACAAAATAACAACCTAAATTCGTTTCTCTCCCTTAATTCAACAAGGCTTTTCCGTAAGTTTGTACCATGGTCACCAGGCACAACTAGGGACGGGAATGGTCGGTTGATTTGAATGAGAAGACCCACTTGTACGGTTTCGCACTCGTGGGTGGTCTATGGTGACATAGGACACACGAAGCATCCTGTGGTGTCGCTCGTTACTAGAGATTAGAACCTATTTATACCTATAGAAATTTTCGGTTAAAAACTACTGTGCTAGCGCAAATATTACGTTATGACTGCTACCTGCGGTCGCCTCAAGCCGAGGCGCATAATAATAGAAATAAACTAAAAAACTAAGCAACCCCCTAAAGGGACACATCTGTTAGTAATAAGACATTTCGCTGCTTGGGGTAAAACCAAAATTGTATAAAAAAGAAAACCCAATGTCTTAATAAACATTCAGCTTCTAGAAGAGGAGCTAGTCGCACCATAGATGCGTTTTATTCAACGTTATGTGTTATGCCACTTTAACAGTACCTGACGCTAAGTTCGACTAACGATTATAGGTTGGTAAATACAAAAATTTTGTGGTTAAAATACAGAATTGGTTCAATTTACCTACAACATCTATTTCTCCTTCCAAAGCGACTACCTCTCAAACTTCCTTCGTGCATTTATCTGCCAGAAAGGCATTTCGCATTGAAATAAAAATCATGAACAGTGTGTTTGTTTGTTTATTGGTCGATCATATCAACGGCATCACAAAGGAAACGAAACCCACAGTTGATTAAGCTTTTTTTTGTAGTGGCTGCAGCGAAATAACCAAATGCGAATAATATAAAAAAATGAACGACTGGACATTGACCTGGAGATGCTGAAACTCTTAAAATCATTTTAAAGTCTCAGAAAATTAAGAAGAATTGTCTTTAATAACTAAATAATTTATCACTGTAGAATTTATCATTGTAGAAATAAACCAAATAATATTTTAAATATACCGTAATATACATAATAACTGGGATTTAAAAACAATAAAGTTTTGTATGTGCAAATCTTTTGCACGCAAAATTAGTACAGTGGAAACCGTGATATATAGAATAGGCATCTTGGTGTTTGGTTAACTCATTTCCTTTGGATATTGACCTTAGACAGTGTCATGAATAGAGTGTCCGATACATCGATAAAGATCGATAACATCTTGTCCGTTATTTTTTATATCATTCCAGGGTATGGAATCTATGTCCAAGGCCTTGACTTTCAGGCAAAGTGTGTTCATTTTGTGTCTTTAATACATACATACACTCGACATACCTATGAATGTGCATCAATGTTAGTAAATGGGAAAATCGTGCCACCTGCCATGGCAACTGTGTTGGATTGCATTGATTTATGGCCGAATGGATGCATGTTGCACATTTTATGGCCATTAACGATTGACCTTCTCGGTACCAGCAACAATGTGCAACATGAACAGCATAATGGAATCATAACCAAGCAAAATCAAATGTCCAAAAGTCATCTAATTGAATACTGGCATTTCTAACTTGTTTGACAAATTGTCACACAAATTCCCATACACGCACAAAGGTACATTATATGTGGTCTTTGTCCTTTTGTCCTGCCGGCAGACGTTGCTTGCAACGCACACACACACACAGCAATTTCATTCCCTTTGTGTTGGCAATTTGGCATATTACGTATGCGTCATGTTGCACATTCCAAGCTCAATTAAATTGTGAAAATTAGATTTAGCCAAAAAGTTAAATGTAAATTTAATATTTGCTCACTTATTTAATAAACCACTCGAAATGGCTGTTAAATTTGATTACAAGCCAGGAAAATATGGAATATAATTTTGCCCACAACTTGAACGATCAGAAAATGCTTAAAACTTTTTAAGAAACATTCTCCAACTCTTTGAATATTTTT
>JAEIFU010003975.1:0-21467 GCA_018904235.1 Lordiphosa stackelbergi | reverse complement strand
ACTGTACATAATGTTTCTCGAAGTTCAAGCGCTTTTATGCTTTTATTTAATGTCAAACACAAACTAATTTAACTTAATAGTAGTTGACGGTTTTCCAATGTTTTCCTTTTCTATATTTTCTATCAGCTTTGCTTTGCTAACAATGTTTTAGGTATCGCAACTGCGAATATTAACAAGTAGATAGATTAATACATAGTATAGATTCAAAATAATAGAAAACGAACACCATCTTGACTCTCTTGGGATTCTTCCTGTCTCAACTTAAATTTCGATTTATTTCTTATTTAATAATTTCCACTTTCATTTGGCGCTAACCCTTCACCTCAAGCCAAGGCATTTTAATGAATGCCTGTCACTCTCACGTATGTCAGCCAGATTTGCTATTTTCTAATTGAGTCCTCAGCAGATTCAGGCCGAAGCTACCAGTTGACTTCACTTGTTCACACTCCGCCCCTCCTCATACTAAATTTAGTGTATAATTTCTGTAAATCGTTGCCATGTGTTGCAGATGACACAAATTATTTGAAGCTGGGATCTGGGCCGACCAGAAATGTTAAGAACAAAAAAAACAAAATCTGTGACGAAATCTTGAGGGATCGAAAGTGGCGGCAAGTGGGAACGGGAGCTCATAACACTTATTTATGTGCATGTTGAAATGGGAACATTAGCTCTGTGTGTTTTGTAAATATTTGTCATAATTTTTTCGTTGTCGTTGTTGTGGTACGGAGGGAGCATGTGCACCAGACGCCGTCTCGAGGTCTTTTGTTTTGGGGAGCATTTAGAGATTCGGCTGCTGGTACGCACAGTACATTGTGCTTTTAATGTCGCAATTAAATGCATGAGTTCTTAAAAAATTAGATGCCTGTCAAAAATGTGTTATTTATGGTTGACAAAAAGCTTTGCCTAGACAAATGCCAAATGGGCTTTAGCAGTTGAAACTAGGGATCATATTTAAAGAGCTACTTTGACATTCATGTGAAATCTGTGACTTGTTGTTAGGGGAAAAGCACCCATCATAAACTTGGAGAACATTTTCTTAAACAAATAGCTGTAGGTGGCTCAGAGTAGTAGCTTGGGGACTGATTCGATTCATAATTACTTTTGAATCAGTTTCTAAATATAATTAAAGCCTAGAGTAAGGTATAAAGATGGGAAATAGCACCCGGCACAGGTCAAGTCGAAAATTTTACCAGAAGAAATTAAAAATATGCACAGCCATTGAGTGTCGACGAAAACAGAACTATCATCGGAACTATTATCGGGTTTCCTTCACCGAATATCCGTAATTCTAAGAACTTTATGTAATAGCCGATTTCCACTTCTCGGTTCACTCGATTTCCACTCGGTCATCGATTCCACGATTTTTCAATAAATTCCAAAAGGCGTTTTCACTTCGTTCGGTGTCCAATTCCGAGTCCACAACAAGCTGATTTGGTCTGTTTGTTTTCGCCTTTGTGCAACCAATCAAAATAAATTTGAGGTGACTTTGTTTCGCAAATGCAATTGAAAAACAAAATTGCAGCTTATCTGCAGTTAAATAAAAATGTTTTTGCAAGTGATGAAAAGTCCCACCCACGAAGCTCTTGGGCGTTTGTATCTTACAAGATATTTACTAAATTAATATTAAAAAAAAAGTTATAAATTATTTATTTATTTCCTAGAGTCCATATACAGATACATTTTTACAGACTCATTTTTAAGGAATGTTTTCGTGTGGAGAGGCAAACATTTCAGATGTAAGTCCAACTTCGCCTGGGCTGGCAAAGCGAGATATTCCTTTTCGGCTTGCAATCCCACTGGACAAGCCCATGTTTCTTTTGTTTATAGCCATGGACTGGATTCTCGAGTAGTGCTCCCAATTCGATTATTCTCCGCCAGATGGCCCAATTTAGTTTTGCTCCTTCTTATCAATTAATAACACATTGAACAATTTGTTTGTAATTGTATCTGTACCTGTACTTTTTGATCAGGTGGGGCCCACCGAAGCCCGTTGATGTTCTCCTCCCATAAGTCCAGATGAACAACGTCGCGTCTAGTGTCCATTTTGTATAATTCTGTAAAAGGGAACGCCTTTATTATATAAATAAATCAACAGAATAAAAACCTCTTACCTTCCATTCTTTACCTAATTGTTGTGCCAGCTGATTTTGTTGTCAAAAAGTCTTATCAATAACGATATCTAACTCTGCTGTATTAGAAACGCACTATAATTTTAAATGGGACATAAATTGTTTGCTCTCTTAATATCGCTGTAATGGTCTGACCAAAGAATGTCACATCTTTCAACCGAATTTTGTTTTGGTTTTGTGGGTGACGGGGGTTTTTTTAATAAACATTTAGCAAAAATATTATTAAAATTTGGCCTTTGAATTTTTCGTTTCTGAAAAAAATCTGCTATTTTGTGGCCTTTTGTTATTAATATTAGTTTAGTTAGTATAAAAGAAAGTACAGTGTTTGTAATTTTGGAGTCAAAAATAGGCAGAATTATATAAGATTTATGATACTATGTGGCAAACAGAAACTGCTGTTCTTTTGTCTTCAAAATTCATGTTTTAAGCCTAATTTGTGTTTTTAACTAAATCGAAACAGCCCTGATTCCAGATCGGTTTGCATCTCTCATATATTCAAAAGAGCTGTTTTAAGACCCTTTGACAAATCTGAACATTATTTAAGATCTTTCAATATTGACATATTTTTAAACTAGGTTTCGATTCTTTTGTTCTACTGGTGGAATTTAAGGTTCATATCTCAACCTACAATAATATATCCGGAATTCCTTCCCATTTTTTTTAAGGTTTAAACCGAACTCAATTGATGTATTTGAGCCGAGCATTGCAGCAAAAATGGACAGAGTACGTGCAAAGGCGCTACAAGGTAGTTTTGCAACTGGACAACGCTCGGCCACATGTTGCGCAGCCGGTCAAAACATACCTTGTACCGCTTCTACCCCACCCGCCGTATAATTCAACTATCGGAGTCTGAAAGATGGACCTACAGGAGAGAAGCAGTAAAAATTTCATAAAATAACACATAAATGCAAAATGGAAACTATTCCATGGGGTAAGCCGCGTAGTCCAAGGATATAGAGCAGAAATCTGGGGAGGAGGACACTTTACAGAAGTCGACAGGACCCACCCTTCAGTACGGCTGGTTTCGATAGCTACTTGCACTACTTACATGGACTACTTACTGGTGGCGATCGCCACCCAATCGCTTTACAAGTAATACTGGAGTTAAGTACCTACGAGAGGGTGCCGACCAGAGTACCCTTTTGGTATAGCATTGTCACTCCCAAAGTAAATGACGCGTCGCGACGCGCACACAGACTTTTAGGTAGGCCGAGATCTGCCGAATGTTGTTTTTGTTTTTTGCGCTTGAGAACAAGAACAAAGATGAAAAGCATCTTTTAAAGGTCTTAACAATTTTTATGGAGCTCTGCTTGGTATGTTAAGTAATACATTTTTGTAATGCTGCAATTCACTGTTTTATTTTTTCAGATTCTATATCCTCGAAAGGTCAAATAAAAAAAAAAAAAAAAAAAAAAAAAAATAATTATATAAACAATAAAAATAGTATAAAAATGGGGGGTATATATAAAAAATTATATAATAATACAAAATTTAAATATATAATATATTACCCCCTATAATTTTTTTAATTATAAAACATATTTTTATTTTAAAAATATTTTCTTGAGACCGGTGTGAGGAATGCCCACCTGTATACTCTTGACTTACACCACAGCTTTTTAGGAAAAACGATGCACTTTTAAAATGAGAATCGCCTCCTACACTACATTACCAGCATCCTAATAGAGCAGAATACCTTCTGGGTAAGAAGTCTGGATGAAATGTGCAACCCTCTTCAAATAGACTGGAGCGACTACATAAGATCAGCACAGGAACTTAATTCTTTCCGGATAACAATTCATTTTGCCCTCAAAGCAAAAACCTTGCAGTACAACCATTAGCGACAGATCACTAACGCCACCCAAATTTTTAAACACTTGGACAACTCAGTGACCATTATGTTCCATTCTCTGCCAATCACGACAGTTTCCTGGATACTTAAGGCCCGATTCGATATGGTAAAGTTGGGGTCTAAAGCCTGAATCCTATGCAACACTGGAGAACTGGATGACCTTGAGCATTTCCTAGGAAGATGCCCAATTTTAAAGGAGCATAGATTGCTATGCTTTAGGAAACCCCTCCTAGCAGAGGCCGATATAATAAGAAGTCTGGATGATAGGAAGGATAAGCACCTGGTGACCTATATTAAACTAGCTTTAAAATATCGAACAAATTTTAGCCAGTAAAGATGGGAACGTTCTGTTCTGGGGAAGAAGTGAATCATTGGTGACCAAGTTTTTCAATAAAGTAATGTATTATGTTACTCATCTTCACAAAAGCGTCAAACAGTGAAACGCATTTAAAACATATTTTCGAGATGGTATACGAACATTCCGGGAGAGGGGGAATTCTTTGATTATTTGTACGTTTTCCAATTGTAAAAAATCCTTTAAAACTTCTTTATTTTGCGCCCATTTTTTAAATTTATGAAGGCAAAAAAATTTTTTGCTTTATTGTTTGATCCCTTTTTTTATACTTTTAATATCGGCTAGAGGTTACGGTTTTAGTCTCTGTACGTTAGTCTGTAAATTCTGTGAAATGATCATAAAGCTACAATAAATCCATTGAATAAATAATGCAGCTCCTCTGTATATATTTTTTAAGTTTTATCTTGCGGCAATGGTAGTCCCGATAAATAAACCCCAGGTGTCATAAACATAATTACAACTTATCAACAAATATGAACGAACATTGAAGAGGCAGCAACGAACTCGGTAGACTTTATGTCGCCAGACAGACAAATAATATTTACAGACCTTTGTCGCGTTTACATTTGCTGTAAATTATACAAATATCGATCAAGCAAACGACAAAGCTGCAAAATATTTACGCATTCGGTTGGGGATATAAAGTGATCGATGCACAAGATGTTGTTGAGGAGGAACCTAAAGTAAGGCTGTAATTATAGTACAATACAAATTGCTGCTTGTGCACGTTAACGTTTTCGGTTTTGGGCGGAGAAGAGGTGGTCGCAGGATTTCTGCCGTTACCCACACACCGTATGTGTGGTTTGTGGTGGTTATAAAACCAGAGTTTTTTTTATTTATGTGTATTTTCATTTCAATCTGCCGCCTCTAGGCTAAATATATGAGCCTATCGAGCCAGCGCGCAATGCGAAGCTATCGATCTGGGACCCACCATCATCGTACTGAGGGTTTATTGATAAGATAAGACCGCAGAGGCTCGACCACCCACCCCCTTTCGTCTCAGTCGTGTATCCATTTAGCCATGCATCCAGATCCACACGCACACACACACTCGCCCATCTATCGATCTATCAAGAGGCACTAAATCAACAACAAATACCATGGAGTGGAGTAAGAGCTATAAATAAATTATTTATAGCTTCGGTTGGCTGGAATATTGCCACCACACAGAGGTAATCGAGCTGGTAGTACCCGAACCTACGGGTCTAGTCCGGGTGCATGAACGTGGATGTGTTCTTCGAGCGTTTCTGCCCCGACTCCAACCGAAAATTACTTTTGATAACCGATTGTGTGCGCTGATAACTGATAGCCATGTTATTATTAAGGGGCTATTAAAATTCTGATTGAAAATTCATGTCAAAAAATATATTTTATTGTCGCTGTAAAACTGCATTTAGTAGGTCTTTATTACATGAACCAAAAGGCAATCGCAACGAATTGGTTTGGTTACAACTCAGCTAGATACGCGAGAGAGATAGCGTTCTCAAAAATATACAACGAGTAGATGAGAGTTATAAAAAAGAATATATGGAGGTTTTTTTTTAATACTAAAAACTTGTGTATTGAAAATCTATTTACACGAAATACTACAATAAGAAAAGAAAAATTTTAATTTTTGAGAAATACTGCATTTAGTAGATTTATCTCCTGAATAAATGACTATATCAAAAAGCTGTCATAAGATCAAACTTTGAAAGTTAGTGATTTGCTGGTAAAAACTTAGCGTTTTTGAATGATATTTGAAAATACATATTGGAAGAACAACAGGACCAAAACAAGTGAGAAAGTCGGTCAAGCCCGACCATAATAAACTCTGTACCTGGTGTGTACCTGGTGTAGAAGCTGAATGCAGTGCTTTTCAAGGATTTTTAAGAGATGGTATAACTACTCGATTAGAAGCCTCATCATTAGGCTATCTTTGTCTGCTTGTGTCGTTTCGCTGTAGATATATCCGAATATGTCAACTTTTGTGCGAACAATACACAATTTGATGAAAAGTTTACTTTGCAGAAAAAAAGGATCATATTGAGACTGGTGATGAAAAATGTGGACATTGCGATAACCCTAGCATGAGGCTAACTTCACACTGTTCGACACATGAGACATGATATTCTAGAAGTCCTGCTTTTTGTTTTGTTTTAACTTTGAACAACTTGTTTAGTTCATAGAATTTCATGGGGAAATGTAAGCCTACTATATATCATGGGTCATGTGTCGAACAGTGTGAAGGCAGCCTAACATTAAATCTTAATATAGAAAGGAACTGCCAAAACAAAAATTCAATATAAAAATAACTCACAACACTTTTCACACCAAAGGCATTTGTTTCGTGAGTAATTTTTATAAGGAGTTCTTTGTTTTGGAAGTTGCTTTGTTCAAGTGTATACTACACTAAGAAAAAAACGACCATTCAAAACCCAGCACAAGTGTGCTCCTATTTGAACGATCTCGTTCGTGAATTATCGTTCACAAGACAAACCCGACGTTCACGAAAAAGTACCACTAAAAAGCTTTCTTACTAAAACTGGCACAAATCACAACAAAAACGCGAAAATGGCGCATTGAGAAATGTTTTACATTCTAGAATAATTATTAATATTTAAAAACAAAAAAAAACACGAAAAAAAATCTTCGGTAACACGCTGACTCGAGCTCTTGGTTTTTCCACTCAAGTAAAACATTCAATGCAATGCCTTTAACAAAAGCTTTCAGTCACTTTGGTGAGCTTTGGCTTTGCCTTAATAATGCAGTTCGCCGCAATGTCTCGAGCGAGGTCGGTAGCCATGATGGTAGCGACGCCGACTCTTGCACTAAGCAGTGCGAAGTTATGAGTTCGATCCCTAGAGAAAGAAGACAAAGTCAATAAAATAAAAAAAGACGAAGTCAGAGAGAGAACTAATTTAATATGAAATGTTAAATAAAATAACTTTTAAAACAAAAAAAATTCATTTAAAACATTTTTTTTTCAGCTTTTATTTTGCGAGCACAAAATGTTCTTAAATCATGCCCAATGCGTTCATAAAGTTAGCCCAAAATGTTCATAATATGACACCCGCTGTTCACGGTTCAAGAAAAAGCGGGATTACTCTACTTTTGTCAACGAATGGGCTTGATTTTGGTAGATTTAGAACGAATTTTTTTCTGAGTGTAAGCTTAACTCTTTAAATTATTTTACTTGTTTGTAAACAAAACACAGTTGGCAAACCAGGAAGCTTATGTGGTTGCTAATTAAAAAAAGGACAATATCGCTTCATTAATTTTCCCAACAACTGAGAACAGGCCTTAAAGTATTTGGAAAAGATTGAGACAAATAGAAAAGTTGTATGTCTTTCCAATTCAGCTGCGATCATTTTGGACGAAAGAAGTACATTGGCGGTCGAGCGTGGCTGATGGTTTCACACAAATATCGAGCTTATTGACGTATACTAGATTTTTAAGGGGGTTGTCTACTGGTGCATGTGATAAGTACAGTTTTATTGCAGCCACACGTCTTAAATACTATCTGTTTTCATGAATCATTATTCTGTATTAACTTTATTGACGTTTGCCTCCTTCAATGGTCGGTGTGTTATGAATTTAAACATAAAATCTTCAAAACCGAATTTAATTAGTAAACGTTGTTGATGTTGACACTTTCGTTTCCATGAATATTGGATAAGTAAGTATAACTGCGAATTATTCCGAAAATGTTTACTTTTGGTTTTCGTGCATAAAAGCAAATCAAAATTTAGTGCTAGGGCGCTATTAAGATAAGCATTACTTCCACTTTCAAAAGATATAATCGGGGGTGCCACAGATACCTCTTCCCACCACATTCCAACCGAATTCCAATTCTTAGGTGCCACAGAAATTTCTTTTGGTTGTTTTCAAACCTCTAATGTTTTGTTAGGAGATTTTGCAAAGCTATTTTCTCACTAGCGCCTTTTGTCGAAGTAGCGCCCTCTACATGACAGCTAGCGGATTAAGGGATGGAAACTAATAACTTATGTTTGGCGCCAACAAATTTTTAAATTTTGCATTATATTGGTGGAGAATGCGACTTAAAATTGAATTATTAGTTAACAATGCATCATAAAAACTTTTAACACAATCAAAAAATTTCAGTTAATCATTAAATTAACCCACATCTAAAATAAGGGAAATTTTTTTTCCTTATGATTTTCTAATTGGAAAATGATTTTATTATTTTTTATATTTTTAGATTCAAAAAATCCCAAAAAAATTCTACCAAAATCTCTCAAAGGCGTTATTTTTTTGCAACTTTCTTTTTGACAACACTGTTTTTGGCAGCTTAGCTGTTTTCGTGTTTCATGTTACTGTCAAACATGTTCAGTTTGGTCTATAATTTAGCCATGAATCGACTTACAAACGAACAACTCTTGCAGATTATTCAATTTTATTATCCAAATTCATGCTCCGCTAAAAAAGTGCATCGTGCACTTTGCCCATTTTATGGTCAGTTGGGACAACCTTCTGAGGTGGTTATTCGGAATCTTATTTAACACTAATCACCCAATACGCATACGTTGAGTGCGGACAGAGGAAAATACCGAAGCTTTATCCGCCAGTGTTGTTATTGACAGTGAATTATTATTGATTCGGCCCCGTTCGCAGCTATTGGACCTCTACGTGGAAAATTTTGCTGAAGGATTTATACTTTTAAAATACAGCTGGTGCAAGAATTGAAGCCACAAGAGCGAACTTTTGGTGAATGGACGCTGGCAAAGTTGGATAAAGATCCACTTTTTTTTAATGGAATAATGGATAAATGGATAGATGAAAAAAAAAACAAAATTTCCGTATTTGGTGTAAAAAGCAGCCAGAAACATTTCAAAAACTACCAATGCATCCCGAAAAATGCACTGTTTGGTATGGATTAAAGGCCGTTGGCATCATTGGACCATACTTTCTTAAAGATGACAAAGGCAGAAATGGAGAGCGCAACCGTGCGATGATTATAACATTTTTTGCCCAAAATGGAAGAGCTGGACTTGGCTGACATGTGGTTTCAACAAGACGGTACCACATGCCCAACAGCACGCGAAACATTGACCCAATTAAGAGGCGATTTGGTGAACAGTTTTTTTACGTTTGGTGCCGATCAATTGGCCGCCCAGATCGTGCGATATAAGTTCGTAACATACCGGCCGATATGTTGAGAAGAGTATGCCGAAATTCGACCTAGAGTATAAACCATTTGACACATGAAATCATCTCTAAACATTCAATTATATATATCGTCATATCGCCTCAAATAAAGATTTCATACATTTTAATGAATTTTATGTACTTGTTTTAATCAAATCCGAAAGCTTCTCAGAAATGACCGACTTACGGAAGGAGCTTAACACCCCTTCTTAAGATCAGACCAAATTGGTAGCCTGGCTATGCGGTTCCCGTCTTTCAGGGTTTGTTATATTTAGAAGAATAGTTAAAAGTGTCAGCTTCTCAAGACTAAAAAACCGATGAGCACAAGCTGATGATTCTCGAGATGTTACCGTCGGGGTATAGTAAGTGAGGGACAGACCCTTAAAACATAGTACAAATTCGGAAAAAATTGGAAAGCAAATCGATCTCTTTCGAAAGTCAGAATCTGCGGTAAGGGCTTAAGCCTTAATCTCTTTTATGATGTACCAAACAGATCCCAGTGATACTTCGCGTTTTTTAAGTATTAACAACCCAACCTAGATTAACAATGCATTCCAATTGTAAACTTAAACAACCTTCTTAAGGGTCTTACCTCACCAAAGGAAAACTACCTTCCACTTGGTAAAGCAAAATATGGCTATAAAAACCATTTGAAAAGTTATAGCGGAAACTCAATTGCAAATGCCAGGCAAAAGTCAAAACGGTAATTGGTGCGTGGTGGTGGCATGAGAGGGAGAGGGGGGGGGTGGAAGTGTGAAGCATTTAGCACTGGCGGCAAACCGCTAAGAAGTTGAAGGTGCCACCAAAAACCACTTGAAATGGAAAAGGGGGAGAGACAACAGCGATTACGTATGCCAACGATGGCGACGACCAAAGAGATCGCTGGATGGATGGAGACCGCCCAACCAAAATGCCAAACCAAAGACCAACAACAAACACGCGCCCAGCACACGCACACTGCCCCCAACCCCCCACCCGCCCATTCAACTCACACTATCACGCACTCCCACTTTCCCCCCGCCCGCCTCAGCGCATTGATTTCGAACGAATCAAAGCGGTATGCGCACTAAAAATACCAACAACAAGGCAACCAGGGGCCAGATTAAGCGTGACAAGCTGGAAGTGAGGGCGTGGCCTAGGAAATCAACAGGCTGGGAAAACGAAAGAGCGAGAGCATGGGGTAACCATCCAGCAAGTTGAAGCGAGATGGCACTCTGGGGTGCTCCGGTCGGGGTGGTGTGTTTCAATTCCATACCGTTTCGTAGCACTTCCAATTGGAACGGCTAAGTGGGTCTCGCTCTTTCATGAGGGTGTCGATTCAGTTTTAGTCGCTGCTCGAAGCGCGCGGACAGACGTCGTTCGGCGCTGCCAAATAACGGAAATTGAAATCGCCACATGGGTGGCTCGCTCTCGCTCGCGTACCACTCCCCTCTCTCACTCTCGCATTTACAGCTTCTCGCTGGCTTTTGATTTCTTCCAATCTAGAAAATTGGAAGAGGTCTGAGCGATTTTTTGCGTGAAGTCAAGTGCAGGCAGCAGGCAGCAGTCCAGATTCACACTCTCAGCCAGGCGCCGGCGTCTCGTCTCCGTGATTAAGTTTTACGGTTTTTCAGTCCGCTCGATGACGCCGTAGCCAACAGTTCGTATCGTTAGAAATCAGTGCCGTTTCCGTATCCGGATGCCGTCGCGTCTTACCAAACCCAGTTACAACTAAGAAAAACTATCATAAAAAAAAAATCAACACTTCCACCATGGACGTGGCCAAACTGCAAGCTAATCCCAACCACCATCTATTGCATGCCGCCGTCTCGGCTGCTCCGCCCGCCCATCAGCACCATCTGCCCCTTGACTATAGTCTGGGTAACTTTAAGCCCGCCATAGCCAGTGATTTTCCCGGTCCCTTTGTGTCCAGTCCGCAGCAACAGCAATCTTCCTCGACAGCGTTATCCACTACCGCCGCATCCTCGCTGCAGGTGCGTGATCTTAGCGCTTTAACCAGCCTGGCCACCATACCATCGCCCACACAGTTGCTGCATCAGCGTATGCAGCAGGCCCAAATCACAGTGGATTCGCACCAGCAGCAACAGTCACCTCCCAATCATCCACAGATGCCGCCGGCCTCCACATCACCGCATGAATATGCACCCATGTCTGCCTTCAAGGCGGTGCTGCCCAAGAAACGAAATGCCGACGGTAAGTTCCAAAGATGTGACAAAAATGGTGTGAATGTGTGTGTGAGATGCTGGGGAATTAGACCAATTTTTCTTAGCATACTTTTGTGGTGTGTAAATATCTAAAAAAAAACGGCTTAAATTAATCTAATTGGAATTTAATATTTCAACAAAAAAATAACGTGGAAAATGTATTTTTATATAAACAAATTTAAATTCAAATATAAAATGTGACAACAATTGTGGTTAATTGAATAAAATCCCCCATTGAAATGGAAAAAGATTATTTTTTAAAGATTAGTATACACCTCAACAAAGGAACTGCCAAAACGAAAAATTCCATATAAAAATAACTCACAAAACTTTTGACACCACAGGCCTTTGTTTTGTGAGTCATTTTTATATGGAGTTCTTTGTTTTGGCAGTTCCTTTGTTGAGGAGAATACAAGCTTAAGAAATATGTTGCTCCCAGTTTCAGTTTGTTAGTTCTAACAAACACTCAGAGAAAAAGATAAATCAGATACAAACATAACCATACCCAGATCATACACTAATGGTGTTTAAAGAGTTTCAAAATTCGTAAACCAATAACGACATTCAAATGAACTTTTTTTCTCAATTTAAAAAACATTAAATCTTCTGAAGCTTTAGATTGGGTTAAGTTCGAATCGTGGTTCAAAGCTTTTAGAATCGATGGAAAATTGTGGCCGCTGTTGCTCTTATATGCAGAAAATTTTGATACTACAATAAACAGTCGAAAAGTTCATATAAATTGTTTGTTTTGCAATTACACAAGGTTACAAATTAATAAAAAAATTTGGGATCACAACGTTAAAAAAATTTTAGTTCTGCAGAAATCGCAAGATAGATAGTTACTTTTTCGAAAAACCCTGGGAAAAAACCTGTTCAGAAAATCCCATAACGAAAACAAAAAATTCTCTAATTTTATAAGGGCGTTTGTCCTATAATTGACATGATGAAAGTTCAACTCAATTGGATAAAAATGGTTCTTGAAGTGAGAACCTTGTAGAAAAACCTTTCATGCAATATTTTTGGTAATGTTTCTGCTAATCTTGAGTCCAATGTTCTTGGATTTATCCCTCTGTGAGTAAATATTCAGATTTGGTTTGTGGTTTTAAAAATTTCAAATTTTCTTAAAAGAGTATTGAATGCCCTATTGATCATTCATTCACAACTTTTAGAGTGTTGTAACGCAACAGTTTTTACTTATCGTTTTTAGAATAAAAAGCTTGATTTGGATTTAGAATAAAAAATAGTAATGTATAATATTCATTTTTTTTTGACCCTTTTTGGACTGGATTTTTTGGACTCAGGAATGAAGTGACTGCCAAAATAGTCTATAAAATTCTGTAAGCTAGAACAACAATATGAGCTAATTTAAATTTGTTTTTTAAATTTCTTTGCTTCAGTCGGCTTAGAATAGATCTGATTTACACATTTTTTTCAATTTCAACTCACCTTTTAAAGTTTTAACTCTACACTAAGAATAACACAACCGTACAAAGCCTAGTACTAGCGGTTTCCTATTTTAAACGATTTAGTTCATACGCTTTCGTTCACAAATTAAGCACCACTTTCTCTGACAGTTAGAATAAACTATTTATCCTTAAGCAATTGAAAAAGATCAGATTTAAAAGAGAAAAGATTGTCTAAAAATTTAGACATAAATTTCCCAAAATGTTCCCAAACTACAATTTTCCCAAATTGTAAAAAAATTGTTTGAAAAATTTGCCCAAAATGGTTTTATAAAGCAATCAAAATAGTTCCAAAAACAAGAAAAAATTTGGTAAAAATGCTTCCAAAATTTTACAATTTAAGAACAAAATTTTATACAGTCGTGCACCCATTTTCGCTATAGTACAAATTTTAGGATTCAGAGACCAAAGCATGGCTGATCAACGCAACACAAAATCGTTCATGAAGATCGAACAGTGGGCTTGAAAGTTGCGGTAATGAATTGACTGCACTGATCACGGTCTAAGAAAAACTGGGACTAACCTTCTCTTTTCGTTTAAGAACGAATTTATTTTTGAGCGTACCTTCTATGTTATTCTGCGAGGCTTTTATCGCAAATCCACAACTTGATTTTTGCAGCTGCTTCTTAAAGTCTTAAATCGACTAAAATACCACTTTCGATATTATTTTTAATACAAGTCTATTAGGCCTGTTCCAATTTCCGATTCCAACTAATCGGAATTGGTAAGAGTTGTGATTTTTAAGAAACCATTTAAGAATTCGGTGGAATCTTTTTGACATCCAGAGGATCGGATGAAGGTATTTGGGATTTTAAAGTTAAAAATCGAATAACACAGTCGATTTTTGGAAGCGAGAACATTTAACAATTCCGATTCCGCATTATTTAATAGAAATCGAAAACGGAAACAGGCCTGTATATTAATAAAATTGAAGATTTAAATTAATTATAAAGAATTTTATATTTACATGGAATTGTATTAATTACTACGAAACTTAAGGGTACTGTATACCTTCAGAAAATTTTTTTTTTATTTTTTATTTTTATTTGCCTAAACGTTCTATTAGGGTCTTATAAACATCCTGTAAAACTTTCAAGCAGATCCGAAAATTGGTTTTACAGAAATAATTAAAAACAATATTTTTCCCGACTCTCTTATATAAAAAAAGTTTTTATCGACCCTCGTATTTTTAAAATTTCTATGTTTTTTTGTTTTTAGTTAAAAAACTTTAAAACGAATTATAAAATCATGGCAATTTTTAAAAAAAAAAATTTGAAAAAAAAATTTTACTTGATTTTTTTTTTTTTTACAAATTTACAAATTTCTTGAGAACTATTTGACCGATTTTGATAAATTTATTTTCGGGAAAGCTAACACCCTAATGCACCAAATTCAATTTTTACATTTATTTAAAATAATTTTTGTCACATCGAAAGCGGATGTCGAAACTTGAAATGCGATTATCTCGGAACCACTTTTTCCAAAATGGTTGCAAAGATTTAAAGAGTAACTGTCGACCGATTTTTTAATATTTTTTTTGCAAATTGCTCGTAATACCTACCATTCTGGTGTGAACTAGGATATTTTTGATCGGTCAAAAAATAACAGAGTTAGGACCAATACAGTGGGAAAAAAACTAGATTTTCGAAATTTTGACTTTGAAACCCCATAACTTCACAAACATGGGCCTATGTTTTAAAATTTTGGTTAACTTTGAACAGGAATACAACAACAACCGCAGGTTCAACAACAACAACAAAAATATCTAAATTGAACTTAACCGATTACCTATCGAATGCATGATAATGCTTGTTATATTACTAGCTTGTTAATATTACTTATAGTTTTTGTGTAATTTAATTTTTTGTAAACCCATAAAAAATGACACCGGAAGGTATAAAGAACACTTGAAGCAACTCAGGGCCGATATCACATCTTCTACATACTAACAAATTAAAGAGTAAACTTTAAGTTTATCTGACACTTATCAGCTATCACGAAGAAGAGAAATCTGTCCTTAATATATGTTATTTTTATATCGCTTGACGTGGAGTTCCGTACTCCCTGAAGACGGAGGCCGATGCGCTTCCGAAATATATTGGAAAACAAACTTAAAAACCATTGTTTTTTTTCTCGACCTAGAGCCGGCTAAAATCAACATTCTTTTTTATTTTTCTTAAAAGATATTCATTAGGAAATAAGTTCTTGGATTGACCATACGCAAGAAGGAAATGGTGCGAAAGATATTTATTAAGTTACAGCTAATTCTTAAGTTTTTGTGTACTAAAGTATTTCCTCATACTGAAATTGTCCTTTTAATAGTTGTAAATATCAAATTGGCTGTACAGCCCCAAAAAGCCAAGCAAGCTTCTCTCAATCTCTTGGCGTGTGAGCTTAAAATTTTTCGCACAAGAGAAAAGCGCTTTTTCATGGCTAGTTACTTCACAGCTGTCGCCAATAGCTGGTGAAGAGTGTGGCGTATTTAATATTTAAGACTCTGCTCAATTTTAAGTTTGAAATTGTAGGACTTACGCACGAAACACTTAATTAGTTCTCTCTGAAGTGAGGTTAGATTCTTTAAAAACTTATTATCAGTTGCTTGGAATTGTGAGACATTTTCGTAGACTATTTTGGAAAGAAGGAAGGCTTCTATTATTCCTCTTATTTTAGAGAAAGGAAATGTTTCGGAAATCAAATAAGAAATCTAGCTGAACTCGTGGTCTAAGCGTATCAATTTAGGTCTTTAATGAGAGTATTTGCAAGTCAGGAATGCAACTCAGGACTGGAGAGCGGGTTTAAATCGAACCGAACCCAGAACTCCATTCCTTTTTTTTTCGGTTCAAAAAAATTTAAATTGAAAATGAAAAACATTCGTTACAAATATAAAAAATAAAGAAATTCTGAAATTCTTTTTAAATTAAGTTTAAATTTGAAATCAAAACCTTAACCAAAAACCTTAAACCTCGAACTTTCAAATCTTTATTATAGTCAAATTTTTGTCCTTACCCTCGGAACCGGAACGGAAAATTGTTCGTTCTACAGCTTTCGTATAGCATATCTATTTAAAAAAAAAAAAATTAACGAAGAAGTCACGTCCTTCACTTTAAAGTAACATTTTCCATTCCTCGTTTCAACTACAAACTGTAAAGCATAAAATAAACCAAAATTTAATTTGTTGAGTGCAACCCAGTTGTGCCACACATATTCCCCAAGTTAATTAAAAACAGGATCCCCCAACAAGCAGAAAATCGTCTGGCTGAAAAATTGTTAAAAAATATTTGAGTAATGTGTGATTTTAAAATATTGCAACTGACCAGGCTCCGGCGCGGTGTCAGTTTAATTGAAAAAAATCCAAGCACCAAAGAAGTGGGACGTGGGGCCGAAAGCTGTTGGCAAATATTCATTATTCCGTTTGTGTGTGGCGCTTAATGTGCAAATCTTCCGTGCGGACATGGAGCGGACAAATGGATATCGGGGATTGAAAAATCCATAGCGAACCACAGAGATACAGATACAGGAAAAAAGGAAAGAGCAGTGAGGGGAAGGCAAAACGGCAGAGGCATATACCCAGTACATATGGATGGTTGGATGGATGGATGTGTCTGTGTGTTGTCGTCGCCATCGCAGTTGAATTCCAAATATGAGAATTGAATGAATGAATGAGTGTGTGTGTGTGTGTGTGTGCATCTCACAGACAGACTCACAGCCAGCGACAAGCGGATTTCATTTACCGGCATTACATGTATCCAACAGATATGTTTTTCAACCCAGGCCAACGCAGACATGGATATGCGGGAAAAAAAACACACACACACACTGAATTTTCAATTCCGTTTGCCGCGACACGCTTTTTCCTTTTCCCTCTGTTTCCCACTTTTCTTCTTTTATTTTTTGCCCTCTTCTGGTGGAAATGAATTTTGCTTTGTTTGTTGAAATATTTTTTTTTCGTTCCTTATTTTTTGGGGTAAAATATTGGTGATGTTGGTTTACTTGCTCTGGTATTCTGGTGACTGATTGGCCGTTTCACACTAGTTGTCATTGCTTCACAAGCGACATAAAGTACATAAATGGAAAATATATAACTATCTTCAACTTGTAACAGTTTCTGCTGATAGAAAATTGAACTTTATTTCGTCAGGAAAACTGCAAAAGTACATTATCCCCAAAATATTTACTCCTAAATGTATGCTACAAATTGTGAATGCGAATAGACACTTGCAAAGTTAATTAAAAAAACATTTCAAATAATTTTAAAATTCTAAGGGCCGGTTTCTCATTTTCAAAATAGCTGTTATGTGACAGATTAACTAAGGTTTTACTCTATTTTTGCTTATTTACTCTCTAACTTTGCTCTACGTAGAAGATAAAAATTAGTATCATTGCGAGTTTCATATTTTGTTGTAAAAATCATCGACATTATCGAAATTTTCAATATGCTGATCTATTGAGATATCTTACGTGTCATTTGACGATTTTAAAAAACTACGTTCAGATTTGCTGAAGAAGTCTGACATACAACAGCTGTTTCAAGAACCTTGATTTTTCATTAGTAGTCTTTGCCTCATCGACTGCAAATCCTTCAATACAAAAAAGTTGTGGAAACTTATTCATGAATTTATAAAGATGGAATTGAGAATGATGCTTAACTTGAATAGTTAACATATTTCTATGTAAAAAAACGTAGATTTCAAATGTTTTGCTTTGATATCCCAAGAATGGCCTCTGAAAAACATTGACTAAAACTAGAGGAAAGCTAACTTCGGCTCGACCGAAGTTTATATACCCTTGAAGAAACATATATTTCTCCAGTTTTATATATGGCAATTTATCGATATTCATCCGATTTTGATCAAATTCTTTGTGTTGAGACAGATAATATTTATATAACTGAAACGTTACAAACACGCTACCATTGAAAACAAAAAAGTTTTTCTCCTAAATATTTTTTCGACCGATTGATATGATTTGGACACGACTTAACAGATTATGTGTTAGCATATCATATTGCTCAATAACGAGTTTGGGAGCGATAGCATTGAAAACAAAAAGTTTTTCATACTAAAACTTTTTTTCAGATCTATCTTTTGTATGGCGCTATATAAGTTGACCGATGTGCAAAAACTTGCTATATCCATAAAAACTTATAAATACGAGGTTTGGTAGCGATAGCATTGAAAACAAAAAGTTTTCTCACTAAAACTACTTTTTCAACCGATCGTTCCTATGTCAGCTATATGCTATAGTCATCCGATCAGGCCAGTTCCGACAAATGTGCAGCGTATTTGTACAAAAAAACTTCGTGCAAAGTCTGGTTACGATAGCTTTAAAACTGACGGAGGGAAAATAGACGGACGGACGGACGACAGACGGACATGGCTATTCCAACTCAGCTCGTCACGCTGATCAAGAATATATATGTATACTTTATGAGGTCGGAGATGCTTCCTTCTGTGCGTTACAAACATCCGGACAATTTTAATATACCCTCTCCAAGGGTATAAAAATATCACCGAAATATATTCGATATCCGATATATCGTCAGAAAAAAATATTCGATTTTCATTTGTAACAAAAATACGAGAGAGATGATTGAGCTCACTAAAACAGTCAAGGAGCCTGCAGAAATTATTGAATGCCTCAAGATAATTATTTTGAGGCTCGTCCAAACGAATCCATTAATGTCTTCCATATACATAATTCAGATTATCTTTCCCAGAAGCCGCTATACAAATCTTGCTTCTTAATACAAGAACTTATACAAAAAATATTAATCAAGCAGTATCAACATATATTAACGCGTAAAATTAGGTTAAGGGGTCAGGAAATGGTTGCAAAGAACTAAAGTTAATAATAAAAGCAAAGTTGAAATAAAAGTAACAATAATTTTGATATTTCTATATTTTTATCGCTTCCCTATTATACATCATCTCTTTAGCTTCTGTTTCTTCTTTGCCTATTCCAAATTTTTAATTTAACAACACTTTTGAGCAGAACTTGCCAATTTTGACACATACACAACGAAAAGAGAAAACCAAAAGACTCATTCAATTGTGTATCAACCAAAGAGCGCTTTTTTCGATTCTCTTCTGCTCATGAGCCAACTTTGGAAGTGTCTTTTGCGTATGTGTGTGCGTGCTTGCGAGTGGGGCACCTGTGTGTCTGTCTCAGACAACGATTTTTGTATAAATATATCTAAAGTATGTGGAAATTTTTTATTAATATTATTAACCTATCAAATGAAATTCAGAATATATTAATTTTTGTTTTTGCTAATCGCCTATTTGATTAGAAACATATATGAGCATTAGACCGTACCTGCCTTATTTGAAAAGTAATTTTTTGTCTACTTCTTTGCACAACATGGCTCAAAAAATTCTGTATATTTTATAGAAAATTGATCAAAAATTCAAAATCAGATATATTGAGGTTTGATGGCCTCGAAAAGACTTTTTAAAAGTTCCAATTTCCCACTTAATTTTGTTTTTAGGCTGCTGGAAACGTCATAGTAGGCAGACAAACATTTTGTGAAAATTGTAAAAAAAAAATATTTTAATTTGCATGTCGTACAATTGATTCCACAACACAATCGGACGGCACCAAATTGATGATTATTTGCTGATTATGGCATATCCTCATTGCCTTCAAACCACACAAATTAAATAAAATATTCAACTATGCACTTGTAGATTATATAAACAGTCTTCTAAAAATTTAGTTATATATAAAAAAAAATGTTAAGGTTCCACCGAGAATTGAACTCGGTTCGCCGGATTTAAAGTACAGGGTACTTATCACAACACCATTGAACACATAATTTAACATGAAATATTAAATTTATTTGTTCGACACTTTTGTAAAAGGTCTCTGTCTACATGGACAATTCAAAGATAAATCATGGAGAAATTGGAACTGTTAAAGGCCTTCTCGAGGCCATCAATCCTCAATATATCTGATTTTTGGATTTTTTATAAATTTTCTATAAAAAATAGAGAATTTTTTAAGCCATGTTGAGCCAATGAGCATTGTCAAACAAAAACACAAAAAAATACTTTTCGCAGACACTTCCGCTCATTTGAAGACAGTTGTTTCGTGAGTGCTCTCTCAAAATTGTCACTCTGTTTTGCTCAACCGAAAATACGCCACAGATAACACAAGAGAAAGGAAATAGTCCTCTCCGTTTTAATACCCTTGAAGAGACTATATTAAAATTGTCCGGATGTTTGTAACGCATAAAAGGAAGCATCTCCGACCATATAAAGTATATATATTCTTGATCAGCATGACGAGCTGAGTTGATATACTATAGCCATGTCCGACTGTCTGTTTCTATGCTATCTCCTCCGTCAGTCTTAAAGCTATCTTAACCAAACTTTTAACTAAGTCTTTTGGTACAAATACACTGCACATTTGTCGGAACAGGCCGGATCGGATGACTACAGCATATAGCTGCCATAGGAACGATCGGTTGAAAAAGTAGTTTTAGTGAAAAAACTTTTTTTTTTCTATACAAAACGTCCCGAACCTCGCATTTATAAGTTCTTTATGCTTTCACATAATTTCAGCAAGTTTTATCGAAACTAATGGTATAGCTCCCATACAAAAGATAGGTTTGGAAAAAGGTCTTAGTATGAAAAACTTTTTGTTTTTAATGCTGTCGCTCGCAAACTCGTTACTGTTCAATCTTATATGCTACCACAAAATTTTGTCAAGTTTGATTCAAATCGGATGACTATAGCATATAGCTGTCAAAGAAATCGATCGAAAAAATAGTTTTAGTGAGAAAAACTTTTTTGTTTTCAATGGTAGCGTCCTTATACGTTCCAGTTATGAATATGACCTGTTTCAACACATAAAAAACTGGCAGACACACATATATCATACATAAACATGTATCATGCTCCAAGGATATATAAACTTTGGTCGAGAACTTGACTCCGATATGGCCATATATCAAATTATCCATTTGTCCATTGTCATTCTGAAACTATTTAATATCAATTTAAGTAAGTGATATAATATTCTGGATCAAAAAGATATTAGTTTGTTCTCAAATTGATATTTAAAAAAATTTTATTTTAATCATGTTAATGAATTGTACCTTCTTTCTCTCTGTGTAATTTCAACTGACAATACAATATGTTACCTTTATTTTAAAAACTTTTCCCAGTTAATTGAAATACGCCCTACATGAATGAAAAAATCTTCCCCCACTATTATTAATTATGGCCTAACCTTGCCAAACGAAGGTCACACAATTCTCGTCTCGATTTCCCATTAAGCAAACAAAATTCTCCACAGATCATCTCGAGATGCTTG